>PNEQ01084322.1:0-68841 GCA_003012365.1 Medauroidea extradentata | reverse complement strand
TGCCATAAAGTGAAGATAGGCATAGACGTTGTTACACTGCAACTCAATCTAGTGGTGAGTTACAGCAAAGTGGATATCGCTAAAATATCCTACGTGTTCAGCTATCTATGTTTAACAATTTTCATGACGATAGGTTGAACGATATACAAGTTGAAGCACTTCAGCACCATCTAGTGGCGAGTTAGAGTGAAATGGACGGCGTATAAACCTTCCCATTAAAAAATACATACATTTATTTACCAAGTTTCATGGTGACCAGTCAATCTGTGTCGGAGTTTATCGATCTCATACATATATGTACAAAAACATCCATATATATGTATGTATATATGTATATTATATGTGTGTGAGAGTGCGTGTAATATATTGTTAAATATAATGTTTCAGGCTCTTACAATGCATAGCTTCGTAAGTTTTATGAAGTCGGAATAGCTTGACTTTTATGAACTTTGCCATTTCTGCAATTACAAGCTAGATTAAATATAGATATTTCCTCCCGAAGGCTACTAATTTAAATTTAAAAACAAAAAAGTGGAATTTTGAAAATTTCATTAAATTCCAAAATTCAGTATTAATGGCAAGTTCCAGGGAAATTCTAGATAAAACTCTTAAAAACAAACTTAAAGCAAAAATAATAATAAAATAGATTAGTATGTTATGTAATCCATAGCATAACGCCAGAAGGCTTTACGAATCTCTTCACATATACGCGGCATGCAGGCAATGTTGACATGAAGGAGAGGAGGCCGGCTGCTCTACCCAACATAAATATACGCCTGTGGCTCTGGCCAACCGCGATAACGAGAATGGAAGGATAAAATGTAGAGCGAATGTAAGATATAATCAAGCGAGGGTAGAATCTTAACTGCCTATTATAATCTGATGGTACTTTTTATTGCCGAGTAGATATTTTATTAGTTTGTGTCTATTTACGTAGCACTCGTCGGTAAGCTTTGTTTCGAGTAAAAAAATCAAACACACATTTTAGAATAATATGGGTTTGAAACCACAAAAATCCATACAAATTGAAAATTTGTGTTTTCATAATAATATATAGTAATATTCAAATCTCCAGTATAATAAACTGTTACAAACACAGACATCTCAATTTGAAAATAATTTGACTATCCGAAATCCTCTCGAGTAGCATTTTACGTTAAATTATTTTCATAGTTCGATTATTATAGAACTTTGAATTTTATTATAGTGATAAAAATAAAAGTTCTCCATTTTTATAGAGATTTTTGTTTGATAAAAAAAGTCCGATCAATTTATGATTGGTAGTTCACATGTTATCATCGGTTGATTATTCCAGTCATTCGCATGACATCTAACCTTTTCATTCCCTATAAGGCACTTATGAAAATTCACTCCGTGAAGAAGGGTAGGTTACCTTAGTCACGTCACCAGAGGTTTCGTCGATCAATAGGAACTTTATGAACGTCTTCAATGTTTTTCAAGGATTCAAGATGGCGGGAACCCAATAAAGTGCATATTTTCTACAAAACAAATATTTTGCTAAATGCTACATATTCAGTGAATTATTTACAATGTATTTTATTTATAATCCAATTTAATATTACTTTACAGTGCGTTCAGTAACTTCATAGTTGTTTTCTTATGTGTACAGTGTACATTTCTTACGAGCCAAACGCGCTACACTTTATTGATCGAGATGCAGTAAAGTGACATTTCTAACATGGGTAAACTTCGTGGGCCTTATGCTCCAGTTTTCAGTCGCGTGCGAGTTGGAAGCCGAGTTTTTTTTTTTTTCAGGACAAAGAGACTGTTAAATCGTTCGGTTTATCATTACAAGCAAAATAAAAAAAAAGTTTCTCCGTGTTCTAAAATACACACTCGGCTTCCAACAGAATTGAAAGATATTTCGAAACTTGTTGCCAAAAAGTTTATTGTCACATATAATAAAATGTAACATTTACAATAAATTTGCTGTATACATAATTATTTTGTACTTTCGTAATTTAATGTAAAATTTAAGAATCTCATGTATCCAACTACCGACCAAGTCAAAAGCATTACTACTCTAGGTATGTGCACTACCTATTCTGTGGCCCATTTTCTTTTATATTCACTCAGAAGTGTTTTTGTGGTGTGCTAAGAAGTTACCGGCCAAATGGCAGATGTTCTGACGAGTGTACAGCATATTGAAATCTACTCTGCTGTTAGAAAATGCCAAGAAATTAAAACATTCTCGCAAGCAAATTACAAAAAAAAAAAAACGAATTCATCATAGCTGGCGTTTGGGCGCTTGTTACCCGACGGCTTAGGCAGCAAGGTATAGGGGGTAGGGTTTGTGAATGAGGGAGGAGGAGGGAATGGAGATGAGTGTGCGGCTAACATCCTGTGTGAGGAGCAATGTCGTCCATTGGAGAAACTCATCGTGGTGTAAGTAGGGATGCGATTGTAGCCTTAACTCCACTGAAACACTGTCGCCAGTCTATCATTTTAGCATTCTGTAGTGTTTTTATGGCTTAAGGGGCCTTCTTACCTGTGTTTCAAACGCGTTGCAGCGAGTGACGACTATTCTTGTTTTGACGAAACTAATTAACGCACGTTGCATTTGTTTATCTAAAAATAGAACACATACTTCAAACTCTGTCACCATAGTTTTAAAAATTCAATACGTTTATTAGATACATAATTTTCGGTTCCCTCAAAATGGCCAAAAATAGCTTTACCAGACTGCCGTATCTGGAAAAATAACGACTATAGAAACAAGTGTTAGACTTTTGAATTATGTTTCCCACAAATAAAATAATTGTGTTACTGCTTAAAGTCCCATAGGAAAAATTAAAATAGCACGCTGCTGAGTGGCTTGCGCGGAGAGGCGAAAAAACATTACATACGTCGGTCAGCGTCACTCTTACCACTACTGCCTCACACACACAAACACAGCTTATCTAGGGAGACCCCTTAAGATTCGGTTTCTACCTTGTTTCTAAAAACACTCATACATGGGCGGAAAATACTCTATTGAAGGTAGTCAACTCATTTGGAACATTAACAGCCCTTCATATACAACAAATACACAATGACAATATGTAAATTACAGTGGCTGTGATTAGTAACTGCTACGGAGAGCTGGGAAAGAAAACTAGGAGGATGAGGTTTTAAACTCACCACTGTATCTGTACGATTATCGGGCCACGGTATGGACGTTAGGAAGAACAGCGACCTCTTTGACCATCGAACTCCTCTCCGCTTGTCGTAAGCCGTCGTCGGCGACCACACCCCTCAACTCGGAGGTCCGTCGTCGCGAAGTGGCACTGTTTACTGGAATACGAACCCCTCTGTCTGGTCGGCCTCGCTTTTATAGCTAGTGACACTCTGACGTCACTCGCAGATACCAAAGCAGCATATTGCCCTCTAGTCTACAGTGGCTATATCTTACTGATGTTTGGCCCGGGAGACATAACAATTCGTAACAACGCGTCTACATTCTAATCACTTAAAATTTTGAAAGTATAGATTTTAAAATGGCCGCGGAGGTGTTGTGATCAGACAACTCCAGTGTCGAACGGTGCATGGGTCCCAAGGGAAGTGGTTACTTAGCAGTGACAAGTGCCAGTGATTTTTGACGAAAAGAATTTTGTCCCAACTTGTTTCAACCACATTTGTTCAGATCTGCACCTCTGCTCCGTGATCATTGATTGGTTGCTGTTAGCTCTCGTGAATAGGGAAGCGTTGACTGGTCTGTACTCGCTCGAAGACATTCCGTGATGTTGTTGGCTCCGGGCCTTCTTATCTTTGTGTGCCCGCTCCTAGGACAGAGGGGCATTTTACACTGGCCTTCCATCATTCGCGCACCAACTGTCGGCCAACTGCAGAAGTCAGATGATCCCACAGTAGTTTCTGTCCAGTCTGTAGTCGGGTAAGAGGGCTTTACATCTCGCCGACAGCGAGGTTATTATAGACGAGGACATACAACTTGGAACAATGATAGGAGCTGGGGAGAGGAGTCGCCCATGGCCTTTCTTAAAAAGAGGAGTGGGGAGAGGTGTTAGATAATTTCCTTGTATTTTTCAGATTTCGAGCTGATTTTTCGAATGTGGAAAACGTAGCATGCGATAACGTTAGCCGACGGTTTTTGTTTCTCAGGGTACACCTGTTTTCCAGTGTTTCACATTCTGTCGCTTCTCCGTTGCAAGGCATCGTTTCATGCCGTTCCTCAGAGTTCAGAAGTCTGTCAAATATGAGCTGTGACGCTCTGTCCTCAGACACCCTCACCATGTGCTATTTACTCATAACTAGCTGTCCTGGCATGGGTTGCAATAGTCTTTAAATATTTTGGTACCCTGTTCTGCCCCCGGACTCCTCCCCGAGAACAAGGACAATTTCTTTGGCAGAAACCTTCGCGGGCGCAAACACAACCACTCACAAAGTTTATTTTTCAACTGAATTTTTGGGTGCCCCGTTCTGCCCCTGTATCCCATTTTGTCCCCTCCCAATTTTTTTTTCTTTTTTCCTTTTTTTTTTTCTGAAAGTTTCTTGGGCCTACGCACAACTCACCAAAGTTTCATCGAAATCGAATGAACGTTATAGGAACGTATGGAAAATGAACAAAAAAACTGTACATGAGATAATCGTTATTAAGTTGACAGTTATAAAATACTCGGATGTTATCATACTTGGAAAAATTAATACACTATTATATTTCATAAAGTAGTAACAACATACGTGAAACAATGCTGTGCTGTTAGGTACAATTTACAACTCAAACTACTATTGCAAAACACAGCATTTCTTGGCTTTAAAATAGCATTTTCCTGTATCTTTGGAAGATTATGGCAACATTATGGAGGTTACATAAACTTCATGCAATTTTGTGTCTAACATTACATATAAATATTGAAATACTTAATTACTAAATAGCCAATAATATTAGGTCATACGAAATAAGATCTGAATTCTAGAAATGTCGCAGTGCTGAGGTTGGCACAGACGTTCAAACCACTGTTAATCCAGTAGCATCTAGGCGCAACTTACTAAACTGTCATTCTGCCGTATCCCTGATAGTGATAGCTAATTTTTTGTTCCAACATACCCTTGAGAACACTGTGGTTTCTTGCGAGATGTATGATTGGGTGTTATGTGTCTGACACAACATGTAGCTGTCTGCAGACCAATAATAGGCATCAAATACTACAAAAGTGTGATTCTTATTGGCTTAGTCAAATAGGGTAACAGCTCCACGTACAAGCTAGAACCAGTAATCTTTTCATAAGCTGAAAGTACTTTGAAACACAGCAAAGAGTCAAGTCTTCCAGCGATAAACCATCATCTCTAACTATAGCTCGTCTCAAAGAGAAATGTTGTGGTGAAGCCGCCATATTAGTGTGACACTTAGAAGTCTGAAACTTCTGTATTTACATGCAGAAATGTGACACTTGTCATTATACTATTAAACCAAGCACGAAATACATGGACTATGTTATGCAATGGTATGCTATGCGCTAATTTTGAAGTATCAGTAAAATACGCATAAACTTTGTAATACCCGTCTGTTTTCTTACAGGCCCCACGTAGATAATAACGCCGGTACACATACGTTATCAATGCTGTGGATAACGTGTACCCGACGTATGTGTGCGAATTCCAAAATACATGTATAGGTAAAATTATACTATACTAGTACAAGTCTGCTGGCACCAGCAACAAATAAAATAGGTTAATATATGAGAGTATTGGGTGCCTGAACACATCGTTAAAAAAATGAAAATCAATGTCAAAATAATTTTCTATGGCTTTTAATACATAATTAGACAATTTATGTTTGGAAAAAAATAAGAGTTGAAACATAAGCAATAATTACTAGGATAAAAAAACTATAACCAGCCACGTTAACGTGTAATCAAATTCATTTAAACTTAGTGTTCATTATTAATATATTCGGCAAAAGTTCAGCGGTGAGTATGGGTCGATTGGTGGGTGTTAGATATGTAGTCCAGCAGACTTAATGGAATATTCTAAGAAGCAGTGAGATGATGGCAGCTTGACTAGCGGTGATATATGATGACTCTATGATGATTAATACAGGCTTTCTACATACCATTAAACGACTTCTTAATGCCTTCGTTATAGAACAAAAATATTTCCCTCATGGAAATAAAGCTCCAGGACGCTTATCTGTGGCGTATAGAAGTTACTTGCAGACTTCACGGAGAAATAAGCTTCAAATCTTGAAGAGGTCCATGCACTACACGTCCATTCAAGCTACAGCTTTTCTTACAACTTTTTTTAAAAAACAAACAAAAAATAAATACGCACACTGTTTCCTGTCTAAGAGAAAGTATTAGTGGAGTAAAACACTTGGCTGGTTGACCATTTTGGTGCATGAACTGCATTATCAAAACAAAATGATAATGTAAGCCAAATATACTAAATTTCAGTTAAAATAAAATATGTTACAGTAAAAACATATAAGGCCGGGGTGTCTGGCAAATAAAATAATTAAAATAAAATCTGTGGCATGAAAGAGACAGTGAGATGTCACAACTTTTCCAGATTTGAAACAATCTTACAATACCGTATTTTAGTATTATAAAGTCGAAGTTTATGTAGCAACAATATCTAGGACCAAAACACCTATTGTAAAACTGATTAAAATGTGAAGAATATTTTACACATGTTACAATTGGCACAGCACCTAGTGACACGGAACACCGTACATTGTGGTAACAATGTTTTTAAAGTATAGTTGGTAGGCTAACCAAATCATTTAACGGACCAACACTGCTCGTAGTAATTTCACTTCTGTAGGACTAGCTACTCTGCGTCTATCTTGTGAGCATTATCGGCGATCTTTCATACAGGTAACCACTTATACAGTTGACTGGTTACATAACCAAGTCCATAATATTTCCTAATTACGGAATAGAACACTAACTAACCTGAAACAGGTAGGTTGAAACCTCTCTGATTATATTCTTCGACTGACCGTGATCAGACGTAAAGGCAAGAGAATAAAATGAGAGTATCTGGAAAGGAAAGAAGAATATTTATTGCTGGTCACATGTCTTGGAGCATTGAGAAGAAGTGGTGGACGGGAGAGGGTTCTGAACCCAGTTAGCGGACACATTCGTCACGACTTGGCCGTAACGACCAATTCTTCTCGTTTCCCGTGGAAACTGAGAAGTAGCAGAACATCGAAAATAAGTCAATTTCGTGGAAGTAACAGAAAATTTCCAACCGTTTAGGTTCTTTATAATACCAAACGGGAAATCAGAATGGTAATTCAGTCAGCACATTTTGCAAATAAATCTTTAACCCGTTTTGACCCCGGATATAATTGGTCGGTTTCAAATAAGTGTCGTACCAGACAACAAACTTAAGTTTCTATCGACTAGCAGAAGTGAAGCATGTGTATTTCCTGCATATTGATAAATTGGGTCCGGAAAATAAAACTTTTGAGCTGCGCAAGCTCAGTTTATTTTCACATTAGAATTTTACACGGAATGCTTGTTTATAGTGGTATCGGTACTCACGTATTTATAAAATAAAAAATACTTTCAGAATATACTGTAGTATCCTACCTTCCGCAGCTTTCCATTGGTTATAATGTTACAAGCTACAGCTCTGCCACGCGGGCGAGCCAAGCGCTTTTCAGTACCTACAGCCAACGCCTTTCTCTTCACCTTGTTGGTCTAACATATTTTTGTGATGTATTTAGGTAAACTGTTTTCAAATTTGCACTTTGCTTGTTCGATTTCTCCCTGTTTAAGTCAATATTTTTACAGTTAGGTCTTTTTCTTGAGGATTTGTCGTCTCTAGACTGAGGTCAGTGCTGGCAGACGTATGCGCGATATCCTTTGAGGTGTCTTGAGGGAAAAGGATTTTCTCAAGTGTTTCCTCAGGCACCACCAGGGGGCGTTGCAACCTGCCCAACCGCTTGCCTTACCTCGATATTGCCCTCGATTACGGATAATTTTGAAACGACAACTTTGCAAGGCAATTTCGAGGTTAGTAGGTCACGAGGAAGACCAGCAAGTAGATGGTTAGATCAAGCAAAGTAGGTTACTGGCCTACAGTTTCATAGTATGTTCAGGGAGAGTTAGACAATTTTATTGTATTTTCAGTTTTTGAGCCATAACATTTATTCTGGTTGTATTATCAAAATTTGATCTTAGATAAAGCATAGGATATATTCTTAGTAAACTGCTTTACACAAATATATTTGAAACTGTCATTAATTTGTCATACAGAATCATTACAAGAGAATTCTTTAAAGTTAATCTATAAGTTCTCTTGCAATGATTGTGCATGACAAAGTTATAAAATATTCCATTATTACTTATGTCAAGCAGTTTACCAAGAATGTATCTTGTGCTCTGTCAAAAAGAACAATTTGATAATACAATCAGAATAAATGTTATTGCTCAAAAACAGAGAATAAAATACAACTGTCTAACACTCGCCCTTATGGACTTTGGTCCCGTAAAAATGCATTATTTTATATTTGTCCCGAACACTGTTCAACTTCTATACGTCAGCTAACGTATCATTTTTCCAAATAAAAAGAATTAGTCCCCATTGTTTTTACATACTCAGTCATCAAAGTCACGAAACGCCTTTATGGTGTAGCCAGAATTTTAAAAAAATAGTTAACTTGCAGAAACAAAACCATTTATATTGATACTAAATTATATGAGCTACTTCAAGACACCTTTGGCATTACAAAGGGATACATTTTTGTAGTTTTTTAAAAATTGACAAAATTAGTAAATTTTTGCATAAATTTGAGATGTGTATGTTACTGAAACTTTCAAAACCTGATTTTTATCAAACACATCGTAAAATGCGTTATTACACTGACTTTCAGGTCCTGTCATTTTGATTCCATAAGTTAATTACGTTTCTTCAAATTTTGGTTTCACCATAACGGCAATTTTGTGACTTTTGCGAGTGATTCCTTGCTTTATAGCCACGTGTTTCTTGCAGCAAAAAGTTTCATTACCATTTTGTTTCAGTTCCTTCTGCGCACATGGAGTGCTCTTCTACATGTATATTGGCAACGTTCATTCTTAATTTGAATCACTGCGAAATGATTCTTTTCGGTGAAATTCTAGTCGTTACCGACAAAAATGATCATCTGAAGTTGGTGAAATAATGCTGATTATTTCAGTGACTAAATGTTACTAATTTAACATGATTTACACTTATTCTTAGTGAATTTCACACGTCTGTTAGCTGATTTTCAGTGATTTCTACCTGTTCATATGTCAGAAACCGACTGTTAACTGGAATTCCAGTGATCAACATTTCACTGATTGTAACCACTGATTTAGATTTAAAGTGTGTATTTGTTCAGGCATGTATCTTATTTTACTGCACTTATCACTGACTTAACCAATCATAATTGTGTTTTGTGACAACATACGTCTGTGGTTTGCCAGTATAACACCAAGACCAGCGAGAGTTAAAACATCCCATCACTGACCACGAAGCAGAGAGCTGCAGATGTGCATCTGGCATTGACACCAAATTGTGCACAAGTGCCTAAGAATCGTGTCTCTAAACATTACATGTTTGTCATTACACCTGGAAAACCTTCAACGCGTGCCTTATAAATCGTTGGTTGAATTGAAAACCGAACCGAAATGCTTACGTTTATTATTCTGTATGATGTTGAAATTGATTTGCAAAAATTTCTGGCCCTTATATGTGTGTTCCTTTCGGAACAAACCAGAATCCAATTTTTTTTTTCAAGATGGTAGTTGGTTGACAAACTTTGACACTTCCTGTTGGATGAATCAGAGCCACTTTCAAAGAAGCAACAAATTTCGAGATGCATCATAGTTAGACCCATGATATATTATACAAAAATACGTCGAAAATGTTTTAAATTTGTCAATAAAGGGAATATAACTAAAGAAATGCTACTTTGAAAATTGGCTTCAGTACTTCATTCCTTAAATTAGAAATAATAAGCCACTTGACATTAAACAACGACACTCTGAATAGCGCCCATAGAGTAAAATAACAGCAAACTGTTTAATATAAAGAAATATAAGTTTAAAATAGAAAACAGAATTTGACTTTACCGAATTATTTACACAAAAAATAAATAATAGGGTAATCGCTTGAAAATACTGCGCGCTAGTTTAGTAATGCACGTCTAGACGTGATGAGGTGTTTGACAGACGTATTATATTTTAGTCGCCGTCTTCTTCGTTTTCGTGCTTTAAACGTAAATAAAACAAGCTTTTATTAACTCTTAAGCAGCGTCCCTAGATAATAAATTAACACAATTTCAGGATTATTTGCTTATTCTAATTTCCCAAAGAATACTATGCCTGCGACAGTACAACTTTTCTGCAGCAAAGACAAAAGTCGTACGTCTATTACTACAGTTGTTGAAGCCTTAATACTGGAATATTAATGTGATTATAATGTATGTTACGATTTCAGCAAAATAATACCGCCATTTATTTATAATACATATTATTCTATTTAAAAAAAATTATTATAGTAACTTAGATGCGTTTTTTGTGAATACATATATGCATTAACCCATTAGTGACTTATTACTTTGTGAGAAAACCGACTAAAATAAAGCGTGTTTTCGTAATTTCTGTCCCTTTTTCTCTTCTACGCTCACAGATACTCCCCTCCTGTTAATATCTACCTTGGTTTCCACCCTAAGTGTGCCATCTATGACGAGAACACGCCCGCCTGTCAGCCGATACTCAGGTCTCTGCTATAGGAACGCTCCTGAGCGAACTGACACGTCATGCATGGCAGTGCTTCTGGCTGCCTACCTCCCAGGCGTCCGCACATTTACCTAAAACTAAGCACGTAATTTCCATTGAAACGATAAGGATAGGAACTCTCTCCCAAGGCGACCTTTTATATTAATTTTTACTCATATGTCATGACAAATCGCTTTAGAGTATCGTTACAAAGTTCTAAGCAGTTCAGGGTATCCAACCCCTGTTTAATTTATAAACTGGCCTGCTTTCTGTAACATTGTTATCTTTAGTTACTTGTATTCATATAATTTACCTCTACACGAAATTGTGTCCTTTCATCACATTTTCTTGAAATTTTAGGTTACATTTTCATGTTTCAAATCCGCACCTTTGAATCGTCTACCATCCTCATGAATCATACGAGGTCCAATGTTGAATTATGTTTCTATAATTATTTTCCTCGAGATTTCACACCCGCTGGCTTAACACAATATTTTAACAACTCACTCTGGTTACAAACATGAGGTCTTGTGTATGGAAAACAATATTATTTACCGTTATGTACTTCATGCCACGTGGTGTCGAGGACCATAATGAATATATGTAATCTATATAAATTAATTAGACGTAGTGAGGCAACAAATAAGCAACCTACAAAGCAACCAATACTGTGATGCTCATAGGAGAAGGTCCAGAATATGTCCAAGAAAAGAACAAGTATTAAATCATAATATTTAACGAAAAAAAACAGGAAAAAATTTATACAAGGTTTAGATACTTTGACCACAAATATCTCGGATGTAGTGGATTGTGAGTTGGTTCATTCTTGCATAATTACGTCCAATTATGCGATCCAAATTTTTCCTTACGTACTGTTGTTCGCTGTTTCGTTCTGATTCCAATATGTAATTGTTCCATTATTTCTTATTGGCTGCCTTAAGGCAATGCTTTTTAGTCTCTATTGGTTTTTTAAATTACTTTTTTATGCTTAAACGAGAGCAGATATAAAAACCCGTCTGGCAGTTTTGTTTTAAAAGGTTTATCCCGAGATAGCAAATATTTTTCAAAGCAATAAATTACACGGTTTCGACTAAATGTCAATTAACCAGAATGTCGTTAATTACATAATTAGATAAAACCATAGTATTTACTGCCTTGTAAAAATCAGCCAACATGGCAAAGTAGATTTTAAAAAAACTGCCAGGCAGATTTTTGATATCTGCTGTCGTTAAGGCGTAAAAATCAATATTGCTAAAAAGTGTAAACTAGAGAGCATGGCTCTAAAGTACAAAATTTGTTGGTGTAACACTTTTTAATAATTTAAATTAAAAAACTTTTATTTAATTTTTATTCTAAGCCTTTTTTTACTGGAGACACGACATATTAAGTTGCTAATTACAGTATATACAATAAATTTTATTTTTGCGTAATACTACTTTCTTTTTTAGTACTAAGTTATGCACAACAATACGTGTTTTTACAAAGTTCTGGTGAACTCAGAAACGAATATTTATACACGTCTAGTAAAAAAGAATAATTTTACTGAAAGTTAGATTTCATTGTCTTTAAATTGAAGCATGAAGTTATTTCACGTGTAATTTTCATGTCAGCATGACGGCCAGTACTGAAAACATGATGCGAGCAGACATAAGTTTCCTCAGGTCGTCTTTAAAGATGCGGTTTGCGTGTGAGTGTTGTAACATTTCTTATATCAGCCTTCTTAGTACCAACTGTACGGTACTGAATTGATAATAGAGCTGTACATCTATAAATATGCACACAATTCTACACAGGTCTCTCAAGGCATTATTCATGACAGCAACAGTACAAAGCATGACTCGTTACAGAGCTCACATTTGTCTTTTTAACCCCAGACGCAGAAAGAGGGATGTTACAAGTTTGACATATCTGTGTATATGTCTGTGGTATTGTAGCTCCTAAACGAATTGACCGATTTTGATACTATTTTTTTTTTTTGTTTGAAAGCTGACGTGATCGAAATGGTTCTTAGCTATGATTCAAAGAAATCTGTTCAGCCGTTTAAAGATGATGAGCTCTTTTCTAGTTTTTGACTGTTTATTCCTGGAAGTGTTGCTTAGCAACGATGCGATGAATATGCAGCTACATACTCATTGTTTTCATTTTCATTGTAAACGATGAATCCTAGATATTTTTGAGTGAATGTGAGCAATTCTACTGGTCTGATCGATTTGAAATTTAGTATCCTGTGAGTCGGTGGTTTTATAAAATATTTTGAATATTTGCGAGTTAATGTAACTCATCTTGTTTGTAAAGTATGAGTCATACTGCAGTCACCCGCCATCTAGAAAGTATATGAGTAGGTAATGAGAATATGGCAAGCCCACAGGGAACATACATTCGCTACATTAGATAGCGAGACAATGGTGCGAAGATCAATATACTCTGAAACCGGTACGTTATTAATCGTAGTAGACACTATGTAATGTAAAGCGAAGTAATGCATTGTCCATTTGATTCGATAAAATACAATAAAATGAAATTACACGTAATGCAGTAGAATTAAATTGAACGCATGGCAATTAAATGTAACGTATAGGGCCACGATTTTGTCACGATAAGATTTTTACCACACTTTGTTTCAATGACTTACGTGTTCATCGGCAGCTCAGCTTTATGATTATTGGCAGCGTGTCTTTGTTTCTCATTTGACTGAACCAATCAGAACAAGATTATTGTGGCTCCGTACGTCTGTAGTTTGCTAAGTCAAGTAAGAGTAAAATCATCCAATCACAGACGATGTAGCAGAGCAGCAGATGTGTACATAACGAATCGAAACCATATGTTACAAAAATCTTTTCGCCATAAAATCGTGGCTCTAGTAATGTAATACTACGAAATGAAATGAAATAAAATTAAATTCAACGCAATACAATGCAATTTGATGCAATGAAGTGCAGCGAATGGAATGGCACGCAATGAAATGTAATGCACTACAGTGACAATTATGCAGAATACATTGGAATGCAATTCAGTTAAATGCAATGTAATGCAGACAAGTGACATGCAATGCAATGAAAATATAGCGTAATGAAATTAAATTAAGGGATTGTAACGGTATATGACAGTCCGTAAATGACACGCGATGAAATAAAATGAACTGAAATATAATGGAATGGAATGCTATGCAAAATTTTAATTTACGATAATACTGTAATTAAATGAACTATAGTTGAATTGTTTGTGCGAAAATCATTGTGTTTGCCACGGCACTTCCATAACAGGACCAGAGAGTGTGAAGTATTCTCGAGGGCGAAGCACTTGCTGCATACAGCCAGTGGCAACACGAGCCACGCCCACTTGCTGGGCTCTGTGCTAGCGGCACTAGGGTCTGCGAAAGAGTGGGGGGGGGGGGTGATGGGAACCTGCTGAGAAGGGGGGCAGGGTATACTGCGCGCTCCCACTGGGGCAATGGACCACTCTCGCGTGACGTCAACGCCCCTAGCAACGGATCCGATGTTTCCAAACAACCCGGCCGCCAGTCGAGTGACCTCATTTTATTACAGCCACGCGAAGCCATCTTCTCAGCCCATTTCTGTGGCCGCAGCGGCCTCGTGGGTGTACAATAAGCCGACCTCAGTAGCGAATCCGGCTTGCGCATTAGACTAAGGGTGCGTGAGCTTCCGGGTGCAATCCCTATATTCCGCTGGTTGCGAAATTTATGTTCGTCGTAATAGTCTACAAATTGGAGGGCAGGGGGTGGACAGTGGTAAACCACAGTTAAACAATATTTCAGTTTTATGCAGGAACACAATGGTAATCTCATACTGTGTACATTTAGACCTACATGCTAGAATCAAATATCCTATGCATACTCAAGTCCCGACCACTTGTACACTAGCTGCTACTCAGTGGAACAGCGGATTATGTGCAAAAAATGGTCGACTACACATTTTACAAAACTTTTTTTTTGTATCGCGTGGATAGAGTAGCCGCTTGTTGTACTTGATTTTGCAGAACGCAGCGAAAATAAGAACAACTATGAATTTGATAAAACGCGAAGATAAAGTTGATATGTGTGATACTGTTATTGTTATAGCGGTAATAATATTTGCCTTGATTTATATGGGGTTAACGCGGGTTGCATACAGGCGCCTGAAACACTGGAACAACCTTATAAAGCAATATCACCACCAAATGGCAGCACAGTACGCTAATGATTTTATTGCAGCCCACGCTTTCCCACTAACACACCAAAATTTGTCACATTAATTTTTTTTATAATTGTGTAAGTTCTTATTTTTCATCGGTTGTATACTATAGCTACTAAAAACATAATTTGCAAACAATGATGATTATTATTACATTTTCTTGTCAAAGTGTCCATTATCTTCATATGCGCATAACTCAGTTGTTATACATAGTGGGTTACCATTATCTCCCCCCCCCCATGCCCTTCAATTGCCATGTCGAGTAAGTCATGTCACAAACAGTCACTGGCCTGGCAGAAATACTGGCAATTTTACGAATAAGAACGCCTGCCTTGTATAATCGAAGTTGACAAAAATTTATATAAAATTATAATAACAAAGTAGGCGTAAGACGATCCACGGTTCGATTACCGGCGGGGTCTGACTCAGTATTTTCTCATGTGGAAATCGTGCTGGACGAAGTTGTTTAGTTTTCTCGGGGATCTCCCGTCTCCCCCACCCTTCTTATTCCGACACCTCTCCATTGTACGGTCTAGTTTCATGACAATTTCCGGGATAAGCAGATGCGTAAGGGCGTCTAGTTGCGTAGGCTGCACTTCGGGGTCCATTTTTACGTGAAGATACTTTATAATCCGTGTGTGATTGTATATTTGCCGAAGTTGTACCGTTGTGATAGCACACTGCTGTGTACATAGCAACTGAATGTTCTGTTGTAGGAAGTATTTTTACAATCACACATACATGTACTGTAGAAACAACACAACAGCCAGTGGGGAAAGAAATATGTGGCGAGTTAAATTACCTGCATGTTAGACTTCACTATCCTGTGTATACTCAAGTCCCTGATCATTAGTCCATTAGTAAAGACGATGGTTTTTGCGGGAAAACTTGACTGTTTTCTGGATTTCAACACACGTCCAGCTTATTAGATTATTACCGGCTTTCTGCTGAACGTGGCGCTGTTGCCGTATTTCACCGAGCCAATAACTATTACGCTATTGTAATATTAGATGTCTGTTATTGGTCTGCAGACAGCTACGTTGTGTCAAACGCACATCACCTAATCATAAATGTTGCCTGAAACTACAGTGTTTTTAATGGTATGTTGGCACCTTAGAGTAAATATAGGGTAGAGGGAGTATCCTCTATACAGCTGCGTACGAAATTGTGTGTTCAACATGTGTCACGTGACTTTAGTGATATATGCGCGGGAGATTTGAAATAACATGAGAGCCAAGATAATAATTGCTTAGTGATTACAACTATGTTGGGATATTTTGGTACCATATGAATATATTAACTAAGGAGAGCATACTACCATATTATCGCATAGTATAATTGCGCAGAAATTTCAGAACGACAAATGTAAACAATGTCTGCCACGTTACTGTTTTCCTTAACCCAGCTGTTTTTAGTAAAATGTAAATATTAACTACGTACTTACAATAAGGTTTTATACCGAGATCTTGGTGACACCACATGACTGAATATATATTCTGGAAGGTACGTCATGAGTTTCAAACAACACGACTGCATTTTTACGACGAGAAAACATAAATAAACCACACCAAACTCTCGAGACCATGTTGGACACACATTTGTGACGTCATATTCCCTCTACAATATATTACCTCTATGGTTGGCACAAAACATTTTCGCGATATACCATCATATCTAACCATTAGCTGCTACACTGTAAAAAAATCTTCCTAAAATGTTTAGGAAGTTATTATCTCAGACGCAGTATGGGACAGTTACAATACTTCCGTCTAGTAAATATGCAAAATTTTACAGTTGTTACAATACAAGTCTAGGAACTTCAGTATGTATTTGATTGTTTTATAAAAAGGTTTAGGAGTGCTACCATGGATGTCTGGGAAACTATTCTACCATACCTACTTTCTTAGCGCTCCTATACGCACGTCTGGCAAATTTACAAACTATTTTTTAGAGTGACTCACTGGATCTACAGACAATGAACGAATATTTGCACTTGGACATGTATAGGACAGCGGGCAATTTAACTGGTGAAATGTTCCTTTCCTTAACTATCAATAGAGGTCTGGAAAGTTCGTTGTTTCACGACTTGCCCGGTTGGACTCCACAGTACTATATACACTATGTCCTCAGCAACTTGCATGTTGTCTGCTGCTACAGTGAGTGGACAGTTGTACATATGACAAAGTATCACTGAAAAAAAAAATACTTATTAGTCACTGCAAAATATTTTGTTAAAATGGACCTTACCAAATTTTTTGTAGTGACCACAAAAGTTTTTGCTGTCCCCAATAAAGTTTTGCAGTGACTACAAAAAATTTTTGTAACCACTACAAAAAAGTTTGGTAAGGTCTATTTTAACAAAATATTTTGCAGTGACTAATAAGTATTTTTTTTTTTTTTTTCAGTGAGCGCGGGAGTCCGTGAGCGGTTTCATACAGGTTTGCTATTGGTTCCAAGTCTTCAAGGAAGAGTTTCAGTAACAGTGGTCCAATCGCTGAAGCAATGAACGTGTACAGAAGTATGAAATCTAACGTCTTCTCAAATTCATTCGCGAAATTTCCGAGTCTCTGATAATCACTAGAAACCTGAAAAATTCGCGCTTTCATTCAGACACGAGCTATAATTCCAGCAACTGTAAGTTTGTACTACCTTCACAATTGGTCGTTAACTTATTTGACTCCGCCTTAAAGTCGACGAGCCAATAATAACAATTTGCAGACGCATTTCACAGTGTCAGCGAGCAGCCAACGAACAGCTGTTGTCTGCTCGAGAACACATGTGTTGGAGGCTAACCTACAGGTCACTGAACCCGCGAATTTTTCCACTCTCTCATAATTAGAGGTACGTCAATTTCGTGGATTCATGTGGCAGCAGCCTAGACTTGTCAGTCCTATACACTCACTGGCCACAATCGATTATCTATTGGCTTATAACCGTACAAGCAGGTAGCAAGCGATAGCACTTCGCATTATTTCCTTATTTACTACAGCCGCCAGCAAGTCAGACATGACAATGAAGTATACATAATTGGCGTTCAACCTGACCTGGAATGTATCTGCGAAATTTACGTACCTCTACTTATAATCACTAGGGCCATGAACTTTTCGCGAAAATAATTTTGCCCCTATTTGTTTTAATGCCCTACTTTCACATCTGCAGATCCGCTTCATAAGTCAGTGATTGGATATTTTAACTTCTACGTGTTTTGAGATTCTCCCCACGAATCACAGACGCGTGCTGTCGCAGTAATATTTATGTGATTGGCTCAGTCAAATGTGAAACGTCACTTAAAAAATACCCACTGCCTATAACCATGAAGCAGAACTGCAGATGTGCACGTAAGACACTGAATCAAATTGGGGAAATGGCCCTATCAATAGGGCCACGATTTTGTCGCAAAAAGATTTTTGCCCCACTGTTTCAGTGTCTCACGTGCACATCGGCAGTTGTGTTTCAAGGTTATTGGCAGCGTGTCTTTGTTCAGACACGTTTCTTATTCGACTGCACCAATCAGAATTAGATTATTGTGAGTCTGTACGTCTATAATTTGCCAAGGCAAGTGAGAGTAAAATCATCTAACCACAGACGACGTAGCAGAGCTGCAGGTGTGCACATGACGCATCGAAACCAAACGTTGAAAAAATATTTTCGCCATAAAATCGCGGCTCTAATAATCAATCACCCATGTTTCAGTAGCCACCGAAGCTAAATGTTGTCTCACATAATATTCAGTGAGACAAGGAAACAATAAAGGTAAACAAGTCGAATTTGGCTGTACTCAACACATAAATAAAAATAAAGCGCGAAGTATCTTATATTGCAAATTTCGAGTAATCTGAGAGCTTACTGCGCATTAATTATTTGGGATAGGAAACATTTACCGTAATTACAGAGACTGGCAGGTTTTGTTTTACAGTCGTATTTACACACGGTCCTCTGCTGCTTCTCGACAGGCTGCAGTCCACGGGAACAGCCAGATTAACTTCACACAATGTAGCACGTGATTCATGTCCTGTTTAGCTGCAGATTTAAGATTCGCCGGCCAAGGCGATCCGGGTTCGATTCCCGACTTGGTCGGCCCCCGGATTTCCGCATGTGAGAATCGTGCCGGACGGTGCAGTTGGTCGGAGGGTTTTCCCGGGGATCTCCCGTTTCCCCCCGCCCTTTCATTTCAGCGCTGCTCCATACTCACCTCATGTCTCCCCTCACCTGCGCTAAAGACCTCGATGTTAAGCGCTGACCAAAATCTCTCACTCACTCAAGATTCGCCTGGATCTAAAAGCAAATAGAAATGGAATGTTTGAATTCTATCTTGTCGGAATTAGTCTACTAAATTTTCTGGTCTCTAATTGTTGTTGAACAACCAAACAGTCCTAAACTTGCCTTTTTCAGTTACTTTTCTAATCTCACTAAATATTAACATTACATGTTAAAGTGCACACACGTGTCTAGACAGATTCTATCGCTTTGTAATCGGCTGGCCAAAAATGACAATTTCGTTTTACCACGAAACAGATATTGCTATCAATCAACATTGAACAGAAATGTTTTCCGCCTAAAAGTAGGACATCAAACACGATATAATTGAGATACTCTTGGCCACACTCTGTTTGATGGATTAGACAGGATGGAAGAACGTAGATGTAGGGATGTACAGTACACAGATGCATAATAACTAGGGACATTAAAAAATACCGTTTTCTTTTAGACAAATGCTGGAACGGAACGAACTGCAATAGTTTGTGTCACATAAGGCTCTTTCACACGATTAAACACTTATTGAATTCAGTTTATTGAATAACATGTCGGTTTAAGTCATTTTATTCAATAAAGATTGAAGGGAACATTTGAAAAGTTATCACACGATTTGCAAACAAATTATGCACAAAATAAAGTACCTATTTTACATTTATATACTAACTTTGCACGATACAAAAATTTAAGGTTTAGATATTATAATTTTCTTATTATTTTTGTATGTATTATTTAAAAGGAATAATGCTCGGTTTTGTTTTTAATATGGTTAAATTCGCATACGGAACTCAACTTATGTGTTATTTTAATTAATTACTGTCAGAAAAACCTCTACTCCATTCTAAAATATTTTGATTAAAAATAATTTCAAACATGTTAGAAACGAAACTCTTTCACGAAATTCAAGACATTTAATAAATTTGAAGACAAAATGGCCGTGGTTATGACGTCAACATAGCATCACACGAAATTCAAGATATTGAATTCGATACATTTGTTAGACAATTGAAGCAAAATTTTACCGTGTGGAAGGGCCGTAACGGAATTCCCTAACTAATCTGACACCAACAGGATGGTGTATAAATAATAATGAAGAAGATATCAAATGCTGAGTCAACAAGTGTAGATATGACGGTTTGTAGCGAGACAATTTGACTGTTTTACTGAGTTTGAATGTACCTGCAGCTATCAAAACCTCACAGGCTTTTCCATGTACGTGGAGCTGTTGCCCTATTTGACTGAGCCAATAAGATGCCCGCTGTTGTAATATTTGATGTCTATTATCGGTCTGCAGAAAGCTACGATGTGTCAGACGTGTATCACTGCATGTGGCGAGAAACTACAGCCTTCTCAAGCGTATGTTGACACAAACAATTTTCGCGATGTATTAGTGATGATGGTATATCGCGAAAATATGTTGTGCCAACATACCCTTGAAAACGCTGTTGTAATTGTAAAACATATGATTGGGCGATAAACGTCTGACACAACGTAGCTGTCTGCAGACAAACAATGGGCATCAAATATTACAATATCGGTATTCTTATTGGCTTAGTCAAATAGGGTAACAGCTCCACGTACAGGAAAAAGCCAGTGAGCTTTTGAGAAGCTGAACGTACTTCGAAAACCAGCAAACAGTCAAATTTTCCCACGATAAACCATCATCTCTACCATTACTGACGAAAACGCTATGCTCAAATCGATGCACCTATTGATAGAGACACTGGTAAATCGCGGGAAAAGTTGATTGTTTGCTAGGCTCCAACATGCTATGTATAACACTGAAGGTTTTGCACTTATATTGGCTGTTGTTCATATGAAGCACTTTGTCCCTCTTTAACAGACCCAATTAGAACTGTACTGTTTTAACACAGAACGTGTGTGATTTTCCAGAAAACTGCTCACACATGTCACGATTGAGATACTACAGTTTATTGGAAACTATGTAAAATATTTTCGCGATTTTCCAGTGTCTCTACCTATTGAATGTAAGAAGGAAGCGTGTGCATTGTGAGGGACAAGGGAATGCAGACATTGTTGATGGCTCGTGTGCGGACGGCGGCGTCGAGGCTACGCGGCGCCTATCGATCCATCGCTCTCGCTTCTCTGGCTCCTTGCACCCATCCCCCCTTTTTTTGAGATAGTTCACCCCACCCTATCCCTCTTCTTCCGTCGACTACGCTTCCCGCCGTTCATTTGTTTACGCTTCGTTCACGAGCCGTTTTCTACTCTTATCCTTTGATTCACACATTTTCCAGTTGGCAACACTGTTTAGAATCTCTCATACCTGGGTTAAGGTTAATTCTACTACAGGTTAGAAAGATCAATGTTATAAGTTTGTCACAGGGAAAATTTCTGCCACTTGAGCGCTGGTATCGTTAAGGGGTGTAAACTGAGCTATCACAGAGCTTTCCTGAATTTTAACTTACATAAAGTTGATATTTTAAAACGCGAAATTGGTTTGTTTTCAATTTAAAATCAAGTTAAATGACTTCTGTCATTTCCAAACCTATTTATATTTAATTTTACTACAGTTACGTATTTTTCAGGTCCCTCTGCGATAGCAGCGAAACTAGCGGCAGAATTTTTCCTTGTGCCAAACTCTCCCATAAGAAAACACATTTTCTTTCTTATGTGTAGTAGAATTTACCTTTCCTGGGTCCAACTCGTGGAAAATAAACTATACCTACAATATTGTTAGGGACAACTGATTTCCGCAACGAGAGTTTTGCAGCACTTTGTTTCAGTGTCTTATGCACACATGTGCATCTCTGCTTCGAGGTTATTGGCTGTGTGTCTTTGTGTAGGAGCTTCACTTATTTGACTGTACCAATCAAAAAAGGTGGTTGGGGGAATGCGGTAGCTGAATGGTCAGACCATTCGCCTCCCATATAGGTGATCCGGGTTCGATTCCCGGCGAGGTCGGTCCCTGGATTTTTGCATGTGGGAATCGTGCCGGACGATGCCGTTGGTCGGCAGGTTTTCTCGGGGATCTCCTGTTTCCCCCGCTCCTTCATTCATGCGCTGCAGCATACTCACCTCATGTCACCACTCACCAGCGCTAAACAACTCGACCAAAATATCTCACCCACTCTTAAGGTGGCCGCCTAGGGAACGTATCTTGCGCGTTCAAGGCCGTAGAAGCGATAAGGACGACAAAGTACGAGCATCTCGCCTCACACTATGTGCAAGTCACTGAACAGCCGTGCAGTCTTCTCTACGACAACTCAACTCTATGAGACATTCTGTGGTGAGCCTACCACGTTTATGATGTATTATTAAAGAATAGTGTATTGTACATGCCTATACCTTTCAAAGTGTTTGGCGCAAAGATTTTCATACCTTAAAAAGGACTAAATATCATGCAATCTTCGCGTTTTATAAGATACAGAGTCGTTCTTATTTTTGGTGCGTTTGTCGAAGTCAAGTACACAAAATGGTTGCTACAAATTTTACGAAATTTTTTTTTAGTATCACGTTGCTAATGTAACCGCTTGTTATGCTTCATTGTGCAGAACGCAGCTCTATTAATAACGGCTGTGTCTTTGATAAAGCGCGAAGATAACTTTGATATATGTAATACTGTTATTGCTATAGAGCACGTAAAATTAGTCTTGATTTATATGGTGTTAATGCGGGTTGCAAACATGCGCCTAAAACACTGACAGGATGAACATACGCGTTGCGCATTTTGTATGATACTCCTAAGCAGTCATCCCTAACGCACGCTCAGCAGTATTCGAATAAACGTGTAACGGCCGCACCTCTACTCGCCGTTCCGAGGCTTGGACAGACGGCCACCTTAAGGGAGCTGATACATATTATGTATATAATTTTAAAACATGTGATGCAGTGTACACTCAATTTTTCAACATTCTTTTAATTTTCGTATCGTGTATTTCAAATTTTTTTGAAATTAGTTTGCTTGAATTCAGCTCCTGTGAAGCAGTTCTACGGCAAGTTAGAGGAAGGAATATTTCGCGAGGTCACTGACTTGCAGGCTAAACTTGACAGTAGTATTTATTGTTCAGCCTGGGCTGATTTCTCACTGAGCGCTGCTCCAATGAACAGAATGGTTCAGCCAACACCTCACAGAGAAAATATTAGGTACAATCAACTATATATGTATACAATTGTTAACGACCTGAAAATTTCACGTTTCCTTTTAGATACAAGATAGAATTACAGAACACTGTTAAAAAAACTTTCTGAAATGTTTAGTAAGTAATTAACTTAAACGCAATATGGGACAGTCACCATACTTCCGCCTTGTAAATATGCAAACTGTTACACTTGTTACAATACAAGTCTGGTAACTTTAGTATGCATTTGACTGTTTTATAAAAAAATTTATGAGTGCTACCATGGAAGTCTGGGAAACTATTCTACCATACATACTTTCTTAGCGCTCCTGCACGCACGTATGGTAAATTTACAAACTATTTTTAGAGTGTAGCTGTAAGTTCGTGTCATGTTTACGTTGGCCTTTAACTTGCTTGACGCCTCCTATAAGCCGCAGAGCCAATAATAAAACATAACTAGAGATGGTGGTTTATCGCGGGAAAAGTTGACTGTTTGATGGATTTCAATTCACGTCCAGCTTATCAGGCTTTAGCTTGTACTTGGAGCTGTTGCTCTATTTGACTGAGCCAATAGAATCCCGCTGTTGTAATATTTGATGCCTGGTATTGGTCTGCAGACAGTTGCGTTGTGTCAGTGTTTTCAAGGCTATATTGGCACAAAACATTTTCGCGATATACCATCATCTCTAAACATAACTAAACGTGCTCCTGTTCACTGTGCCAGAGACCAGCCAATGAGCAGCTTAAGTCTACGTGAGTTCACATATAATCTTGGAGGCTAGCCTACAAGTAAGTGAACACGCGAATTTTTCAAGTCTCTAACAATTATATATGGCGAAATTAGTATGCATGTAATCTAATAAAATTTTTGTTCGCTGGACAGTATACGAAACATGTCAGTTATTGGTTTCGCTGCAGGAACAAAATGTTTAGATATGATGGTACATCGTAAAAATGTTTTGTGCTAACATACCCTTGAAAAAGCTGTAGTTTCTTGCAACATGTATGATGAGTGTGTGCTGTACATCTGACACAACGCAGCTGTCCGCAGACCGATAGCAGGCATCAAATATTACAATATCGGGATTGTTATTGGCTCAATCAAATAGGGCAACAGCTCCAAGTTCAAATTAAAGCCAGTAGTATTCTGGTAAACTGAAAGTGTGTTGAAATCCAGCAACAGTAAAGTTTTCCCGCAATAAACCATCATATCTAAAAATGTCAATTTAAAGAGGCCTTGCACACACGTGTTGAGAGAACTGACCCTACCAGGTAACCATATATTTCGTTGTTCCATCTGTTATACGCTTATTTGGCCACGTACAAACATAGGCCTATACAGGTTGTTCACAAAAACACCGACAAACTCCGGCACGTGATTTCTTGTGAAAAATAAAGCAGAAAATATATAAGACATTTTGTACGTAACTGTAATATTAAGGGAGTAATTCGCCCTTGAAAATCAAATTTTAAAACTTTACTTTCTTACAAACCGAATACTAATCAACATATACTGACAAAACTCAATATGTTACTTCATGACAATGCGGCCAACAAACCAACAGCAAACGCGTTGATATTTTAAACCGTTACGAAAATAATGAGCTATTTAAGCTACGGTACGTGATATTTACAGCGAATATCCGGCGTAATCTATGCGGCACTGCGGAATAAACCAGACACTCGTGTACGCAGTGTTGCCTACACACTAGGCTCTGTGTCACCACGCCAAAACTTCATATGCGTTTTGCACGAAAACTATGAGTCCTAGATAGTCGCTACTAGAGGACCTTTTTTATTACTAAGTTTACATTTCCCAATAAATCACTTTTAAATGTTGGATTATCCTTACGTTAAAAAAGTTGTCAGGAATGTATAGATGGCCACCCATTTTATTATCGTAAGGGTTGAATGTATCGGCAGGCGTTTGCTGTTGGTTTGTCGGCCGTATTTCCATGAAGTAAAATCTTTAGTTTTGTTAGTTTACGTTGATTAGTATTCGGTTTGTGGGGATATCAAAGTTTTAAAATCTGGTTTTCAAGGGCGAATTACTCCCTTAATATTATAGTTACGTACAAAATGTCTTATGTATTTCCTGCTTTATTTTTCACAAGGAATCACCTGCCGGAGTTTGTCGGTGTTTTTGTGAACACTCTGTATATGGTTGGCTGTACTAGACCGTTCCCCTGTGTGGCTACACGGGATTATGGTCGATATTCCTAACAGGTTTTTTGTTGGTCCAGATTTCTCCAGGGTTTGTCTAAAATATAATTACCCAGTTGAAAACGTGGCAAAAATGTAAAACCGTTTGAATTCTAGCGTGTGCTTTAATTAAAACGCGAAATATCCTTGTCTCAAGTCTTCACTTTCTCAAATATCTTCCATGAGCAGGGCCAGTGATTTTTGGTGAAAAGAATTCTGCAACATTTTGTTTCAATGCCTTATGTGAACACTTGTTCCTCTGCTTCATGTTCAGTGATTGGAAGTTTTTAACTTTCGTCGTCTCGGGGTCCTACCTGCATGTGTGGTGTCGCGGTGACATTGTTCTGGTTGGTGCAGTCAAAAGAGCCACGCCTCTGCCCTATTATATTTTCTGCCAATAACTACCAACCAGAGTTACAGGTGTGCACATAAGTCATTTAAACAAGTTGTTGCAAAATTATTTTCACCAAAAATCACTGGCTCTATCCACGAGGTATCGTGCGATTTACCAGGTAACGCAAACATTTAGGTGATTTAATCCTAGCTTCTGTCAAAAATAACACGTGAATTATTTCTGTTTCTAGCGATTGCTCCTATACTGTTATGTTTGTAAGATCACCCGGAGTAACAGAGTTAACGTTGCTATCCCATCAGGTGAAGGCAAGCGGTCGTGAAGAGGGGTAGAACTTGCCCTAGCGGCGGGGAGGAATGGAACCTCCAAAGGGGGCTGCAGAGGAGAGTGAGGGAGCTGTTGATGCGATGAGAATTCAAATTGCTTCCACCCCCCAGGCTCCCTGACAACCCTGGGAAGATGGGAGGCTCTCCTGCCGACATGTCCTGGCGACTTGGATGCCGCCGGCCGCAGATAAGACCTACATTCTGCTCGCTCTATTCTGACCGAGCTGCTGCTGATGTCCTGTGATTTCCTCTCTTCTCTACGCCGTAAAAAATCTCTCTATATAATATTGGAAGTTTTTAACCCATAAATAATATGGAATATGAGTAGAGACAATGGTAAATCGGGGGAAAAATTAATTGTTTGCTAGGCTCCAACATGCTGTGCATAACACTGAAGGTTTTGCACCTATATTGGCTATTGTTTATATGAAGCACTGTGTATCTCTTCATCAAACCCAATTAGAAAAGTACAGTTTTAATACAGAACGTGTGTGATTTGTCATAAAACTGTTCGCACGTGTCACGATTGAGATACTACAAATTATTGGCGACTACGTTAAATATTTTCGCGATTTTTCAGTGTCTATAGATATGAGCTTTGGATGATTTTTTCAATAGGGGGTTTAGGCCAAACTGAATTATTTTCTTGCATGAACATCATTCCTAGCTAATGTTGGTAAATCGAAGAAAACCCACAGTTAAAATTTAGGTTTAGGGCTAGGTGTATCAACTCTCGTTAGCGCTTGGAATTCATTTTATTCATCTGCTAGGCTATAAATGTGTTGTATGAACTCCTATTACAGCTATACAGAGAGTTTGTTCTCTGGCTAGCTAACCTTCCGTGTAAGATACCGATAAATACTTAACAGGAGAATAGTGGCGAGCGCGAGACGATTTACAAGATGGCGATGACAGTTGCGAAAATTCTGTGACTCATTTAAACTAACAATACTTAGTGAAAAGTCATATTAATTGAGGTATTGTAGCTAGGGACCCCTGTTTTTCGCACAAAGAATTTTGCCTCAGTTTGATTCAATGCCTTACGTGTACATTTGCAGCTGTGCTTCATTGTTATTGGCAGCGTGTCTATATGAAGAGCCGTATCTCATTTGACAATCACAATAACGTTCCTGCAACACCACGCGTCTGTGATTTGCCGATAGAATACCAAGGCTCGTGACAGTTAAAATATCCAATCACCGACCACGAAGCAGAAATGCAGATGTCACGTAAGGCACCGAAACAAAGTGGGGCAAAATTCTTTTCGTGAAGAACAGGGTCTCTAATTACAGCATGAAACTATAACTGCGTGCGAGTGTGTGGATTCGGTTGAAGAGAAAGAAAACACATTGTGTAGGCGATCCAGTGCTTCGCATAACGTGTCTCTTAACCAAGCAAATTAATGTACAGTATTGAAACCGATTATTATAAATGTGTGCTTTGTATATCCAAGGGTAGATTCAAATTCGTTTATCATCGCCTAAAAATATAATGGTATTGATTGTGGTCGTGATTTTAGCTACATTTGAATTATGAAATGCAATTTCTCGCGTCTAAACTATACATCAGTGTACAAATTATTTTCGTACCTTTTCCAATAAGTTAAAAAATCTGATTCAATTAGTGAGATTATTTTGCTGATGCAATCAGCAGTTTGAGACAAAATCCTGGTGGAGCAGCTTCAACAAATTGCGTCAGTGGAAAATAATTTCTAGACTGTGAATATTCACAGTTTCCAGTTTAGAATGTACCTACATGTAGTCAGTCAGTATGACCTCGCAGACGGTCACATGTCGCTGACACAGATGTTTTATTTGTGACGGAAACCTCGCTGCACATCGTAGATAGACGCGATCACATAACGACTGTGACCTTGAACTTGCGAGCTGCTAGCAGCAGTTGTGCCAGGTCACAGGTCAGGCGAGTCAGCAGTTTGTATCGGCTACAGTGTTGCCACATCCAAAGAAACACATTCTCCACGGTGGAGGAAATACCAAGCAATTTTCCTCATTAACAGAGTCCGCCTCTGTAGTGTAGCCTAGTCCGTTAAGCGCCGGTCAACGGTGCGAGAGGTCCTGGGTTCGAATCCCGTCTTGGACATGGGTGTTATGTTGTCCCTTCATGCCACTTAACTCTCATCGGCTATTAAGGCCACGGTATCCTATTTATGTTGTTCTCTCGAGTTTAATTTTTAAAATCCTGAAAGGGAGCCGATATAGCTGAACCGTTACATTGCAGTGTTGTAAATTGTTTGTACTGTGCAGAATAATTTTTGCAAAACATATGTTTTTATAATTTTGGATAATTATCGACTTAATTAAATTTTCTTAAAGTCAATAATCAGCCAAAAGTATAGAAACTTTTCTTTTGAAGAAGTTAAGCTACATTGTACACACGATTTCCAACATTCCTATGTAACGGCTTCATGATATTTGCTCTTTTTCAGGATTTGAATTATAAAACTTACTAATTAGCATAGGTAGGGACCCGTGGACTTAAGTACATCCTTGTGGAAACAATCATAATTTTATATTTGTGTGAAATAGTGTCAGTTTGGTTTTGAGAATGGAGAGTTATGACGTCACAGGTGAAGTGTGCCTGACAACGTATATATAGACATGCAAAATTCGTATTATTATTATTATTAGTAGTAGTAATGTCCGACAGGTTAGATTTCAATGCCCTGTATCGAGCAAAATACGTGTGTTGATTTGGCAAGAGCTTTCACGTAATGACAGTTACGTTTGTAGTCCTTTCATAGGGCATTTGTCACTCTACGGTTGGAATTTAACTATTGTCTACAGGCGACATTGTCGGCCAATGGAAGACGTCGAATTAACATGATTTGACTGCTTGCAATAACACGAACTCTGCACGTCTCTGCATAAGTTTCCTCGGAAATGTTCGCGGACAAATGCTGTTGTATTTACACCAGGTCAAAGAATAAATAGGTAAGCTATAAAGATTATATTTTTTACATTAATATTTCAATACATAATTTAGTGCTTAGCTTATCAAAATACCACATCAATGAAACAATGGCAACAATCGCTAGACGACCAACGATCACAAGGGAACATAAACATGGTAATACGTTATTTTACACTCCTATAACAATGGCGAGTTCAGTCGAGCTTCAGTATCAAGAATCAGCTCAATAAAATCGTAAAGACCCGTTTACGTTTTAAAAATGCAGAAACTACAGTTGGGTTGCTGTTACTCGAGATCTTCTGTGATGGAGTTGATTTAGAATATTAAATAAAATACCGTACCTAGAATTCTTTAGGAAACAAGTTTGTTTGCTCTGTGTGAATAAACTGAAAGTTGTGTTCGGCTTATTAAAAACACACAGAAAAACAGAAAAATATTTATTAACTATGAATTAATATTTTCCTTGGAAGGCAAAGCTTAATAAAATTACGTCATTCAGAGTTGAAATCATCAATTTAAAATTGTAGGTTCTCCGAAGTCAATTTGCTAAAATAAAAAATAGCTGTCCTAAACAATAGCTTTTGCCTACTTTCTGAGTAAAAATTTTTTTCTCGAGTATCGGATTTCTGTAGAACATGAGCTGACGCCGAAATCTCAATTTAATTGCGACTCAAGAGATCTTGCTTAAGAAATGCATCATGCTAACTAAATGTCTACTTATTGAGTTAGTGAGTTTTAAGTCCATCAATATTGACTTTTAAATACTTGATGATTTAAATGGTGTTTTTAGTGTTTATTCGTTGGTCACATACTTTAAGAATAATGCTGCTGGACAAAAAATTGTTTTATGAATGTTGTTTGATTTAAAGATTTTTTTCTAATAACGTTTTCCTCGGCGAGAATGTTCTTATGTTGCGTACGTACCTTTTGATTTTCTGGCTAGTGAGATCACAATTACAATGTTTGATTCGGCGGGGAACGTATTGTACGTTGAAACATTGTGAAACCCTGTGGTATGTGACGTATGTGAGGTCGCGAACTGTGGGTGGGGTCAGCCGGCATAGCTTTGCCAGCATATACGCGAGTCTCTTCTGGCTGGCACACAGTGTCGCAGTATCTCCGAGAAGAGAGCGGCCATGATGCTCGCTGTGCTGGTGGCGTCCGCCGCCATCTTGTTCATCCAGTGCCACGCTGCCAACCCTACCAAGCCAACCTGCGGATATGCGGTAAGTTGTACTATGAGCGTGCTGCAATGGATGCTGTGTTTCTTACGAGTATACTTGATAAAAATATCTCCTTTATAACAGAGAAAGAAAATTATTTGATGTTCAAATTTCCGAAAAAATCCTTTCTTTACTGCAAAGAAGAAACTTTCACCATTCAAGAATGTGTGGTAGATAGGTACGTAAATAAACACCGAAAATTACAATTTAAATCTACAGGTATTTCAAAGTCAGCAAGAAAAAATTTACAAACAACATTCCTAGGTAATGTTATTTGCCAACTATACGAGCAAACATTTACCAAGAACGATGTATTATTTTTTTTAGCGTTATATCGTGCGCCGCAACTAAATTAACTAGATTTCGGCTTTAAAATTGATCTTAAGAAATACATTTTTTTGCTTGAAAGTTGGCAAAAACTTGTCTAGCATTTCTGTTTGTTTGATTTTTGCAAATTAGCTTCAAGAAACCTACAGTTTTGAATTGCTGCTTTACTACTGAGTTATGTACCATGCTCTCTTTTAAATGTTTCCATTAAAAGTATTTTTATTTTCTTTGTTACAAGGAAGTATTTTGTTCAACATAAACCATGTTTTAAAGCGTCGACTATTAAATCTACCATAAATATTACTAATAAACCTTTGGAATGGCAACACAATTGTTGGCTTCCGTTACTCTATGCCATAAATAAAGAACTTTCTGACATATGTTTAGCAGTGGTTCATGTTTAACAGAAAGTTATCTTTGCCGCAGCAAAATTAGTGTAAGAATTTCTCAACGAGCGATATAGTTAACATAGAGGGGCGGAAACGCTTCCAAAGTGAAGCCCAATGAACGGCTGTTTTGACCCAAGAAAACATGGCGAACAGCTGTGTAGCCAACATTATGTTGAAAATCCGTCATATGTTCGCATAAAATCCGTTACTTTATAGCTCCACTATATTCCCGCTAAACACAGGAAAAAATGCCAATAATTATTGTAATATACTGTACTGTAATAATGTTTAAATTAGCATAATCGCTCTCGTCTCTCGACCGGATATAAGAGTCCGCCATTTTATCTAGGGTCAAAATACCACGTTCAATAGGGCTTCACCTCAGAGCCTTGGAGATTGCTGTTTCCGTCCCTCTATGTTTACTATATAGCTCGTTGGATTTTCTAGAAATTAGTTTCTGAAAAAAGTGGTATTAAAGGCAGTTCAAGTTGTATTTTTTTCTGGACTTAAGATTTTTTTACTGTTTTGTTGCTTTACGTAAATGGAAATGCGATAAACTTACGAAATTAACTAAACAATTTGTTTTTATACAAAACAATTAACATTTTAACAATGAATGTTGTGTCAAAAATTTATATAATATACTTGATAATTTCATTTTAAAGTCTTTATTAAGTTATAGCAACTTCATAAAGCAATTTGTTTACGATCCGATACTTTTCCTGTTCTAAAACAGGTTTAATATATTTTTACTGGGTTTATTTATTAATTGATATTATTTATTTTCACAGGTTCCAATGAGTCGTCTCGACTCTTTACTAGGAACGATACAAAATATAAAATTATGAGAAACAGAATGTTAACAGATAATTATCACAGTACCAATTACTAGTACTACCGCAGCAAAATGTACATAACAATATGAAAATAACAATCTGAAACACATAGATACAATTTGTGGGTACTAATAGCAGAATATGAGACACATAGTACGAAATACAGTACGAACATACAAGATAAACATACAGTAGGAACATATAATAGAAACATACAAAAATACAGTAGGACATCGTGGGAGCACACAATAGCAAAATAATGTACCGACAATGCAAACATACAGTGGAAACATATTCTAAACATACATTGGAACAAATACTAGGCACATCCTATGTAATGTACTCGTATTGTATCTCACAATTCAAATACGAGCGAACTCTAGGACAAGTTTTCTGTAATTTTTTATGAATGCTTTGCTATGTCTTGCAGTCATCAAACGATGCGGATAAATGAGGTATTATAATGATATTTTAAACTATTTTTTGAAGTTAACACACACACATATATATATATTTTTTAAATACACTCTTGTATCCCCTCCCGCAACTTTTTTAATATTGTAATAAGTAGGCCTACTTGATAAACTACAATTTAGTGTAATTGTGAATATACTGAAAATAATGGAGCGGTCCATGCCTGAAAACACAACTATACCCACACCCTAATCCAAAAAAGGGAGTCTTGGGTCCTCCTCTTCCGGAAAATGTGGATTTTAAGGTACAATATGGTGCTATTAAAGGAGTTTCTAAATTTAAATAACGTAGACTACTCTTTCACAAATTGTAATATTTTTTATGCTTAATAATGCCTTAAAAGTTATTTGTGCTGATATAAAATATATTAGATACATTTCTATGCTCCTGCTTCAAAGTCGTTGCAACAAATGATTGTGTTGTAAATGTTGTGTTGTCTTTTATGTAGTTCTAGGAAAAGTGTGAGGTAATCTTTTCAATATTTTCCTTGACACTTATTTTGTTTTATAGTTTTGGAATAGTCTCGGGAGGGACAATGTCCCCTATGCCCCCCCCCCCTGGATCCACTCCGGGATGTAACAAGGCATTGGAATTTGCTCTATATTTTTCACCAATTTCACAGTCACCACTCAAGTTTCGTGCTACAATCTGTTCACCGAAAAGCTTGTGCTCTAGTTTGATGTGTAGAGGTGATGTGGAATGTGATTCGCTGATAGTGTCACCCTTATCGTTCGCCCACTTCTGTCCCATGCAATTCCGGACATGTCGTGCCTTTAGGGTAGTCGTCAAGGTCGACTTGCATTCAAGGACTAGAAGATCGGTAGCTGTAACGACAACACTGGCACGTGTAAAGTACTTAATTAACGCACAAAATTTCCGTTGTAAAGCTTCGGACCACACCACTGCAAGTGTTGACCAAGACGTTTCATTAGATATAAGTTTGTAGGAAACTTCAGTGAATAACTTTGAAGCCGTTTCATTTGTATCAATTAGTATATTTTGATGTACAGTTATCTGGAGCCTTTATGACGATGTCTGTACTTCAAAATAGTATGGACGCTCACGCAGCCTTCAAAGCACTAGTCAGTTATCGTGTAGGTTAATTGTTTTTCCTTATGCCGCAGTTAAACGGTTTCTAACAAAATCCTTTACACAAACCTCTCTGCACCACAGTCAAAGTGTCGGCTATACGCTCATTGCGCGATTTTTACAAAAAAAAATTCATTACAAACTAGTTTACACAAAATCTTTCTGTATCTGAAAGTTTACAAAAATATTGTAAACTATACAGGAAATGTTTGTAAATGTAAAAATGTATATGTACAGTATTTTACAAACATTTCTGTATATTTATGAAAAGTACCTGTACCTTTACAAATAAATTTTTGAACATTTTGCAATAGTTTGAAGTGTTACAAAATAATTTTTTTTGCTAACCAGTTTCCAAGAATATTTTTTGTTTAAGTACAAAATATTCTAGGTTCAAATATATCACCCTAGTCCCCACAGGTATTTGGGAAATTTACATCACTTTAACGACCTGCGACATTCTTAATGTAGCTTGCGGTAGAAATATATTGTCATACAGCAAAGACAAATTTGTAAAACTATTGTTTGGTGTTACTCTACTGTGCTTTTAATTCTTCTTGAAAATTAATATAATTTTTATAGCAAAGATAACATGTTTCAAACATAAAGCATGTTTTCAGAATACAGTAACTAACATCAGTATATCATTTTCCGAACTTACTTAACAGTGACAAGGTTCTTGTCACCAATAATTTAGCCTTTAAACAAAAATTTTCTTTGCGGCAAAGTTACTTTGCAGTTACTCATATTTAAACTAAGTATTTCTTTACACCAACAAATATTTTCTTGCGGAAAATAAAGTGTTTTAAGGGTGAAATAAAGGCAGAGGAATACTACGTGTCCTTCTGGAACTTAAAATGTTTGAACAAAAATTTTCCCACTTAAAATTCTTGTGAATACCAAAGCCCATTTTAGCTGTTATGTATAAGAAGAACAATTATAATATTTAGTTTATATATTTATTTATTTACTTGCGTGTAAGATTGTATACTCGTATACGAGCTGAAATTATCCTCAAACAAATTTGTGAAATGTAAGTGTTGTTCTTCGGGAGATTAATCATGTTGGTCCATCTGGTGGGGTGTAATCCCGTAAAGTTGCCATACTGTTAACGCTCACATATCGCACCGGGAGACAAATATACTGCCATCGTAAATTTCTACGTGATATTCTAACGGGTTGCATTCCGAACTGAGTGTTGAATAAACTCCAGGCGTCAGTGGAAAAAAGAGTTATGTTAACGTTTTTGGAATAGCGATGTACGATGATTACTAAAGCAAAATTACAAAACCCACCACAAGTAAGAACTTGGGAAAAAAAAAGTGGTTTTTATGTTGAACTGGATTGCACTCGCACGGTGTCTAAAGCGATGCACACACACACACACACACACACCTACATACACACACACACATACACACACACACACACACACACACATAGCGGTGTAAGTCAGTTAAAATAGTTTCTTCGTAAACAATTATTGTAATATTCAAATGAAATTCAGAAATTCAGTTAAGTGTGGAATACTTTTTACAGAATATTCCTTTGGAAAATGTGAACAATACGAATAAAAACAACGACACTAGTAAATAATTGTGACCTACACCACTATTAAATATGAATCTCTGTCCTTCGTGTGTGTATATATATATATATATATATATATATATATGTGTGTGTGTGTGTGTGTGTGTGTGTGTGTGTGTGTGTTTATGTAGGTGCGTGTTTGTATGTGTTGATAAATTTTGCTTGTAATGAAATATTTGCTAGAAATACTTTACTTCATTAATCTTTAACAAATATATATATTGCTCTTTTAAATTTTTTGTGACAAACTACCAATTGCATTTCAGCATTAATTAACACGCAATGTACAAAATATATATCTTTGTTGTATGATTGACTGGTTTATAATATTAATATATTCATTAAATGTAGATGAATTCGTAGAGCCACGAGTTTGTACAGAAATGATATTTGCACCATTATGTTGCAATGTCTTACGCACACATCTGCAGCTCTGCTTAAAAAAAGGGGGGGGGGGGCGTGTTCCCTACGGGCCCGCTCCAAATGCGTTGCAGCGTTTTACGATTATTCTTTTTTGACGAAACTTTTTAACGCGCATTACACACACACACACACATATATATATATATATATATATATATATATATATATATATATATATATATATATATATATATATATATACGAAAAGGACGCACACTTCAAACTACGTGGCTATAGATTTAAAAATTCAGCACGTTTCTTAGGAACATCATTTTCAGGCGTCTGAAAACGGTCAGAAATGGCTTTTCCAGACTACAATGTGTGGAAAAATTACAACCGAATTCGAAAAAAAAACACAACTATAGAAACAAGCGTTAGACTTTGAACTGTTCTGCACACAAATAAAATAATGTTATCACCGTTTTAAGTGAAAAATTATTGACAGACGTATGATTTCGGTAGACTACAAATTTCCGTAAGACTTTTTTTTTTTTACAGAGAAAACCCTTGTAAAAGCAAATAATTTAAAAGAAAATTTTTTAAAATAATTATCAAATGTTTGTGAGCCTAGAAATTGATGTCTTGTAGTTCTTACAAAAAACACATCAAATCTGAACAGCTGCTGTCACAATGATAACTACTGCTACACATTTCGCACACATGTTTGACGTGAACTACAGAGACGCTCTAGAACAAGTAGATAATGCTAAGTGTTGCGAAGTTTTAACAAAACGCTGAGTATAACTACGATACCACCGTAATTAGGGTGCATAGTTCAGACTTGCTGTATTTGTAAGGAAGTTGGTTTGGGGCGGGGGGGGGGGGGTGAAGTAGTCCGAGGCTATTACACGTAGAAGGCGACTTTCCTTGACCTCTTATGTCTCTGCATATTCCAGCAGTCCACTGTACATACTTGCTTAGCGGGACAGCATAGCGCAAAATTGCAGGCGCACAGCGCCTAGTACATGTAGCTGTACTCTTTAGCCCTTTCCTGATTAGTTACATTTTAAAACTTTTGCAAAATATTTACAGGATATTGTGTTGTATTAGTTATGTTTTTTGGCCTTAAATAAAGTTACTTCCAACATTATTATTTTTAATTTTATTAATTACTTTTCTTGTATATTGAACAACAGAATTACTGCCCGAGATAACGGGGGTGAAAAAGAGAAGGGGCGAACTTTAATTAGTCCGAATCCGTATCATTCTTATGCATGAATGTGAGAATCAATGGTGTGGAAGAACAAGAAAGGGAGCACTGGCTAGCGTATTAGCTATAATCCTACCAAGTTAATCTATCAGTTCACACGCTCAACTTTCTGGCACTAGAAGGTATACACCATTTATAAGTAGAGTGCAGATTTGGAAGCTGCGTTTTGGGAACAGATGTTAATTTGAGCAATATTTATTGTTTATTGTAAAATATAAAAATTGATATATTGTCGGTAGTAGATAATATCGTTTTAAGTGAAATGACACAAGATCTGACATTCCATTTTTAGGTTCTTCCGTCCAGAGACATACTATTTATTTTAAACTTTTACGTCTGTCTAAGTTATACCGTTCGAAAACAGTTTCGTGTTGATATACAGTGTTTTGTTTATTTTCGACTCGTACAGGTAAGGTAAGTAAACATAGAGCGCCCCTCTAACGCTTATAGACGTTGTATGCTAGCCACTAGGTAGTTAGGGATAAAATAAGTGAGTGATTTTGGTCAGCGCTTAATATCGAGGTCTTTAGCTCTGTGGAGGGGTGATATGAGGTGAGTATAGAGCTCCGCCGGAATGAAGGGACAAGGGAGACTAGAGATCCCAGAGAAAACCCGTCTACCAGCGGCATCGTCTTGCACGATTCCCACATGCGAAAATCCTGGGACAGACCCCGACGGCAATCGAACTCGGATCGCCTTGGTGGGAGGCGAGTGCTCTAGCCACTCAGCCACCGCAGCTCATTTGGGATATAGTGAGCACTTATAAAGCCCTAATTACTTTACTCCTTTCAGATAATTGATAGTTTCGTGTAATATGTAAGCTCAAAGAAAGCTACCTGAATAACAATCCAGCTGTATAGATCGTTCCTTACTAAAGAGTTAGTGTTTGAAATCGCAATAAGTAACATTCTTTAATTATTATTACTCTAGCAAAGACGGTCTTCAAAGCGCTCACTTTATCTCGAACAACCCATAGCATGCACGGTTGTTATTCACACTACATAATTTCACTGCAAGTCGCTTACTTTCTTGTACAAGAAACATGGCCGTGTGCAAGTCGCCTAGGCTTTATAGAACGTCGCGGGTTAAACCGGGGTCTGTTAACTTTGCTTGGTGATAGCTTATGTAAAAGCAAGTTGAAAATGAGTTTTCAGTTTGCTGGTAAAGTGAAAAAGTTTTGTTACCTAGAAACTAGAATTTAGAAAATTTAATCGAAAAGATTTTACAGTATTCAGACTTGTTACTTAGCATCGAATGGAATTTTATGTAATATTGAAAGAAATAAAATATATATTTGATTTACGATACATCGTCTCTTGCACCAAATTTATTATAAGGGCAGATTAAATACACATATTCGACTTACTTTTCCATAAGCTAATAGACACACCCCGGCGTGATACAATCAATGAATGCATATTTAACACTTTCCAGCTACTATCAGACGTTGCACCAATATTCTAACTTATTTTACACATTTCAGAATCAGACTCGCCTAAATCGCATACATTATGAGGCCTGGTTCACTAAATGCTCAAAATTACCAACTTTAAAAGGTCTTTTCACTGTTTTAGGCGGATTTATGCAACCCGTATTAACCCAACATAAATCAAGGCTAATCTTACAATCGCTACAGCAATAAGAGATTGCACATATCAACATTATCTGCGCATTGTATCAAAGACACAGTCGTTATTTTCGTTGCGTTCGCCGAAGTCGAGTGTAAATAATGGTTTATTACAAATGTTATAAAACTTTTTCTGCATCACGTTGATAACGTAACCGTTTGCTATACTCGATTTTGCAGAACACAGTTCAAATAAGAACAACTGCACTTTGAATGAAATTCTAATACATTTTTATTTGCGCAACATTTTAATTTCTGTAGCGATAGTAAGACAAGCCTTGATTCATATGGAGATAATGCAGGTTGCATACATGCGCCTGAAACACTATAACCGCTTCGTAAGGGAGCTTCCTAACCAACACCATAGGATAAAGTATGTATAGGTATTCACATGTTAATTTATATCGTATGTTGAACCTACATATGTTCCACGGCTGGACTCTTTGTTCAATGCGGCCCACGTTGTTACATACACATTTAAGCTGCTCTTAATAACTAGGAAAATATTAACGAATAACTATTTTCACAGTCTAAAAACACAAATATCAACTCGTTTATATTTTCTTATTTTATTTCTATAATTACATTTCACTATTCGTAATGAAAAAAACTCATTTTCATATGTAAACGATTTCGCGGAATGTGACAAAGACCGACCAAATTTAATATAACAATTAAAATCCTATCCTTGTACCCACACAAGAGACTTTTTTTTAGCTCAAGAGAAAATTATCAAATAAGCCTGAGAGGGTCTTCCGTCGTCACCTAAACTAATAAATTTAACTTGAACATTACGTCAACATCACGCTGAGAAAAAAATGCATCCACGTTTATTTGTTTCAGATTTTTCAATTTACTATTGATCAATGAAAAATGTAACCATATTTTGAAAGATCTACAAATAAGTATTTATTTTGTACAAATTTACTAAGAAATAAATGGTGAAACTTAAAACTACAACTACATATTTTGACGCATGTCCAACCATGCTGGATCATCGTATCAACGATCAGCTAGTGAACAGCAGATGTTAGCTTGCGAATACATATAATCTTGGAGGCTAGCCTACATGTCAATGACTCAGTGAATTTTTTCTGTCTTTACGTATGTAAAGTTCTCGGGAGCGTTACGCAGGACAGCTGAGTGGTTTTGCACGCCTCTGTCGTCAGTTTAGTTGCAAGTATACTGTGGTGTGATCTGGTGTATCGGCTGTTCTGTTCACATAAAATTGAGCACTCCGCAACACTTTTAATAATCCTTGGGGCAAACAGTGTAACGTTTTGGGAGGGCTGAAACATTTACATCTTTTTTTTAAGTTGCATGGATGTTTTCATATTTCAGACAGTAAGGATGATATGCAGTGTTCACTTCACCTTGGTTAGCCTATGCAAGTGCGTACTGTATGTTGCAGTCTTGCCACGAACAGAAGAAAGGTGTGCTCAATGTGCACGTCGTGCCTCATTCTCATGATGATGTCGGCTGGCTGAAGACCATGGAAGAATATTTCTATGGCCGTGAGTATACATATTCCAGTTCATTACTGTCCAAAACACAAATAATTCAGCCGTTGAGATTTTACAAACTGTTCTACAAGATACTGCAAAGTTGCGTGTCAGTATTTTTGGTGTGATACTACGAAGAGTTACTGTTACTTACATTAAGACCCACAATAACTCCCCGAAAGTCACATTTAATTTTAAACGAGAAATATAACAAATATATAAATATAACAAATATAAATCTGACTATTGATGCGCCTTCCTTATAAACAAAACAAACAAGAACATTCTTACTTATTAGTTCCAGAGGATGCGTCCATACTTCTAGACTAACAGATAACGATCACTCTTTGCCACAGATGGGGATCCCCTTACTTTACTGGTTGACTTCGTTCTTCCGCTCAGGCAGCTGCTCCATGTACCTGCAGAACCAGTTAGTAATTAGTTCAATAGGCCTATGCTCAATACATTTAAATCTCGTTTTGCCCTCGTGCTTGGCTATACACTATACCATAAAAAATCTTGGCCACATAGAAGATTCCAAAATAACCTAACTCTCTCTTGTTCAATACGTCAATTGTTTCCATACATCAATCAAGCTACTATATACCGGCACAAGCATACGAGTCGCCCATTTAAGTCGATATGCATTTACAGGAATGTTTCTGGTATCCCCTTACACTTATGACTGCCCTTATTTGATAGTTCGTTCAATTCAAAACATTCGTATATTTTCACTACAATTCATACTGCGAGGTTAACTTCCCAAAGCTTCGTTTCAATCTCACGTTGAATAACACAACAATCTCCCAATAGCTATTGTAATAGTTCATACATACAATTTATCGTTGTTGCTGGGGATCGAAGTCCTTTGATGCGCCCTCGTAGTACCATGGCGTTCCAGTTCCATAGTCCCACTTAGAACCATCGTTATTGCGCTTCATGCACAATTGATGAACCGGCATCGCTGCTTCACGTCTCCACGATGACCAGCTTTTAACCCACGATATTCGTCGAGAAGCGCGGAGTACTGGGACGAGGTCTCAATCATGCCCTGGAATGGACAACCTCCTTCTTCGAAGTCTGCGCAGCAAGTTTTTTGTCCCCTCTCTCTGCTTGCCAGCTCGCGTCGAGCCTTCTGGGAATGACGTCAGAGTCACAGCGCTCCTATTGGCCTGCTCGGAAAACGCAACAGAAATATTTCGTCCAAAATATCAATATTCAGACAGAAAATCACACCGAGACAAACAAATAAATACTCTGAATCCTTTCCAACTGTTACTCAAAGTCTTAGCTATCGTAAGAGAAGCAAGCCCCTATATTCAGAATTTAAATATGTCTTACGAAGCTTCAGAAAAGTCCATACATAGTAGCCGAAGCGTTGGGAAAAGCTATTTGGTCGCACACTATCTGAACCCAGCTGACAGCACCATTAATCGCCTTCACGAGTCTTGCACACAAACAACCTATACTCAGGTATCAGCAACTTGTAAAAGGGAATCACCGCCAACTCATGTCCATTATCAGTCTTAAACGAAACGAATTCTTGATCTGGCCATCAGCATCCAGCAGGTCCAGACGTCCTGTTCCCTGGATGGATTCGGCGGCTAAGTCGTCCCCGTTCTCGGAACTCTTCACGGCCCTCCCGAGAGAACTCCCTTCTCACGTCACCCAACGAACCAAAAACTCTCCTTACCTCCTTAGATAAAACCCTTACTGCCCAGATATAATACACATAAAACACTACCTAGACTCCTCCATTGCTCTATTAAATGTGACATTTTACAACCTAAGACCACAATCGATTAATTGTTTACAAATCAAATTACAGTACATAGAGTAAATATCATAGCAGATAATCAATGCAAAAAATATACTGAGAAAAAAACTAAACTATTTAAATAAACATTAAGAACCGCAACATATGCATCACAGATACATATATTACAATCTAGACGAACAAAAATGCAGCTGTAAACATAGGCCGAAAACGCACCGTTACAGACGTGCTACAGGTATTTTGACTTACAGGGCTTGCCACTCGGCTGAAATACGTCACAGTGGAGCGCTGCACATGATAATAGCTGCAGTATAGGTCGCTCGGGATAAAGTGAGCACTAAAGATTAAGGGCCGTATCTATAAACGGCTTTAGAATGACAACCAACTGCTCACCAATGCTTTCTCAATGGGGATAGCAGTTGGTTGTCATTCGAAAGACGTTTATAGATACGGCCCTTAAGCTTTGAAAAAAAATCACTAGCCGTTACTGCATATAATTAGAGACGATGGTATATCGCGAAAATGTTTTGTGCCAACATAGCCTTGAAAACACTGACTCAACGTATCTGCCTATAGACCAATAACGTGCATTAAATATTAAAATAGCGGCATTCTTATTGGCTAGGTCAAATAGGGCAGTAGCTTCGCGTACAAGGAAAAGCCAGTAATCTTTTGATAAGCTGAACGTACGTTGAAGCCTAGCAAATAGTCAAGTTTTCCCGCGATAAACCATCATCTCTACATATAATGTAAGAGTAACAATAGTTACTTTACTACTTTCATTGTTGCCAGTGAATTTCCGAATATTGTTCCGTGAATTTTTATTTTCAAACGCAAGAATACTAAAATAAAATCAGCTGAATTCGACAAATTTGTGTTTTATATAATTAATAAACTTGTTTTATCAAACTATATAGGTTTCTACCGACTGGACAGTTTATCTCACACGCGCAAACATAAAGTGACATGTCCAGAGAGGTCAGATATTTCCCGTCGATAGCCGTTACGTGCAGAAAGATACGAATTAGCTTAAAATAGAAATAGCAGGGCTTTTTTTTGAGTGCTCACTTTATCCCGAACCGGCTATAATATTCCACAGCAACACGATTCAGCGCGCACGCAATGCTCTAATACATCTCTTAACCGTTGTGCACAAATGGCGCGTCTTCGGACAACATTCACATAATAATTGTGTTCCTCAGACGTGAGAATTATTCCCACTACAACGTTGTCATGCAATTTTGAAACAAACGGACATTTAGGATTATGACAGACAGGCTTCAATAACAGCAACATAATGTTGTGGAGTATTTCAATCGTAACTGTTAAAGAGGGCGTGGTAGATAAATAAGCGCCGAGATCTACTATTGAGATCAACACTTTCGGAAAGTCAATATACAAATACCACAAAAAAAAAACAACAACAATCCTTGATAGGGGCTAATTATCTTTCACTTATTTAGAACAATTGCATATAAATCAAATATTGAAAAAATTTGAGACTGTGTGCAGTCATACGACACGCAATTTCGCCAGAGCGTTTTTTAAAAATAATGTAACGTTTGCTAGAAAAAAAATATTTTCCTATATTTTTTCTTATTTTGACGACAAAATATGTGATATTTAAGGGGAAAAAGTCTAAAAATCCGTTTGGTGTACTGCAACAGAACAATTCTGATACAAGCGATGATATGTAAGTGTGAATACTGCAAGAATGGATTTTTGATATGTGTAATTTATTTACGTTAAAAAAAATAGTTTCGAAACCACTGCAAAACTAAAGAGCGAGGCCTTAACAACTTTATGAGCAAATATTTAAACAGAATAAAGCATTTGTTAAGCGTGATCTCTTGCTCTGTAATTAAATGTACGAGATATCGACGTCAGAGTTTGTTCTTCATTTATACGTTACTCGAGAAAAACTTTTTTCAGAAAGTTGGCAAAAACTATTGTCTGGGATTACTGTTTTTTAAATTTTATTTTTGCAAATTTGCTTTGAGGAACATACAATTCTAAACTGATGCTTTATACGCTGAATTATATACCACGCTCTCTTAATGAGCAACACGAATTTTTAAAATATTAATAATTTAAAGTAACGACTTTTTGTGTAGCAGGTCTAGAATGCTCTGCGGTAGGAACTAAAATATATATTTGTAAATAAACGCAGGCTCAAATAAATAATAACTTATTGTGTCACACAGGGGTTGCTACGATACCAGTAGATTCACAATGATACGGTAAAAAAATTTAAAAAAATATTTTTTTTAAAGTGTCTTGTATGTTTATCTGCAGCTCTGCTTCGTGGTCAGTAATTGGATGTTTTTACTCTCGCTTGTCTTGGGCTTATACTGGAAAATAACTGACTCGTGTCAGAATAACCTTATTATGATTGGTGCATTCAAGTGAGAGAAGTGTCTGAACAAACATACGCTGCCAATAAACATGAAGAGCTGATAGAGCCGCCCGAGGCACTGGAATAAAATGAAGCAAAAATATTTTTGGGACAAACTCGTGTCCCTAGTTATCGTAAACCCTTCATTATTGTTTGATAACTGCAACAAACACGTTCTGCAAGGGATAACAACACCGTTTTCTTATAAAACATCACAGAAGACATGCTGTAATCACAACAATGTAGTGGATCATCTGACGAACTCCCGGACTCCATTATGTATGTATAACAATTATTGAAGATGTAACAGATAAATTTGATATTCACAACATACTTACAGAATACCATACTGCAGAACCGTGGCTAGAATTATTTTCTTTTGTAATTGCAACATTATGTTATATAATAAGTACTAACAACACTGATACGCCACAGACTGATAATCGTAAAATTGTCTGTTGACATTTCAATCTACATTTAATGTTTAAACGATAGCTCAACCTCTCTGGTAGGTGTCTCAATTTTAACTATCTCTACCAGTGGTACTAATACAGACATGATTATTTTTAATAACGTCGTGACGTTCTTCGTATTATTTAGGTAACTTCCCTCTTGTTTTCTAGCTGAAGCACATGGTTTTTATGTACTACAGGTCGTTCGGGATAAAGTGAGCACTAAAAATTCAACTGTTGAAAAATATCACTAGCCGTTATTGCATATAATTCAACATTAATAATAGTTGTCTTAGTAATTGTATGGTTGGCAGCGAAATAACGCAGTGTAATTCAGTGTATTTACCTATTTAAATACAACAATACAGAAATAAAATCAACCGTAATCGACATAATTGTATTTTATATAATTAGCAAAAAAATTTTATCAGGCTATATAAATATCGACTGACTGCACAGTTTGTTTTACGTGCGCAAACATTTAGTGACGTGTCTAGAGAGGTTAGACATTTCCCGTCGTTAGCCGTTACGTGTGGAAAGATACGAATTTGCTGAAGATAGAACAATAGCAGGGCTTTTTAGTGCTCACTTTATCCCGGACCGCCTGTACCAGATGTCTTATCAAGAACTTGGATGAGTGTACAGTATTAAAACGTATACTACTAACGAGAGTTGTTTTATGATAAACCCTTCTTCATTTTTATAAACATTCTTTAGGTACGATAATTTTTTATCCAACTTTAATGTATAAATTTAAATTGGACATATTAAAATATGTTCAATGAAATCACGATTTTTTGCCTTCATTAATTTATGTTGTTTGGGTTCGCACTGTCTTAATACTCGTGTTTTCTGAGCAAAGTTTGAGACACGCAAAACATTTTTTAATCACGTGTTTCAATGATTTTTATTGGTCACCCCGTGCTATGCTCCCAGTGTTGTCAGAAAAGTTACACTTCAATTACTAAATTATTTAAAATGACGTTATTTCGTACTATTGTTGTGTCTTTTACTCCGTAGACACTAGGAATTTAAACAATGGCAATACCGGCTTGAATGTTAAAGTCACAACTAACTCGATACCCGTTAACTTTATGAAAGTGGAATAAGTAAACCTCTAGACGATAAAAAAAACCACCAGTACTACGCAAAACAATTTCAACACACGATAGATTTCTATACACTATGTATCTGCCGACAGCTGATATTTAACTACTAGGTAGTATTCGTGACTTCGTCCGCGGGGTTTTCAATTAAATGTGGTATTATTTCTTAAACAAAACTAGCCTTAGAGGTAATGATTCAAATTGACGTTTAGGATTTTTAATGAGAGTTCCAGAAACATTTTGAAATATAAAATTGTTTCACTAAACTTTATCGGTACTCCGTTCTTCCTACGTACGCCGTCCCCACTCTCCTCTTTCAGACTACTCCATTAAAGTATAATTAAAGCATAAAATATTTGACTGGCGCGGTCCAACTTACCAAAGTTCCATCGCAGTGAGATGAATGACTTAAGAGCACATAGAAGACAAACGAGCAACCTAACATTAATTCTTATGATACAAATTGGCAACGTATTATTGTGTCAAAACTTACTCCACTTGACTTATGATAACTTAATACTAAATAATTATTATTTGAATGCAGGTACCTGGATGCAAGGGACCACGGCTCCCACCCGGGCGACCTGGGTTCGATTCCCGACGGGGTCGGTCCGCGGATTTTCGCGTGTGGGAATCGTGCCGGACGATGCCGCTGGTCGGCGGGTTTTCTCTGAGATCTCCCGTTTCCCCCCGCTCATTCATTCCGGCGCTGCTCCACACTCACTCATGCCACCCCTCACAAGCGCTAAAGACCTCGATGTTGGCCAAATATTCTTCACTTCTTCACCTCAAAGGGATGAAAGACAGTTAAAATTGTCCAATCGCCGGGACAGACCCGCGAGTCACAGATTTTCAAATACAACTAGCCGCGGTTTTTTTGGCGCGACAAATGTGTGGCCTTTACATAACTGGTAATTCTAAATCATACACGCCTCCAGCTACTTAATGTGAGCCTGTTTTCTATTTTGTTTTGTTTACAGAGCGAAACTACATTCACTTCGCAAACGTTTCTGCAATTTTGAATTCAGTCTTCGAAGCTCTCCAAGAAAACCCGGACAGAAGGTAAAGTTTCTCAGTTGTACAGCATATGTTACAGTGACGTGAAACATTTCTAGGGTTGTGGCCTTCCAACAGTTCGACATACGTGTATATGTGTGGGTGTTTGTGTGCGCGCATGCGTGTGTGGCCACTACACTACGTTCTACTTCCTGTTCTGTTGGCAGGCGTGCACGTTTCTCTTGCGGTAGAAATACACGGAAAACAAAATTATTTTGTTACTCTAACAAAATGTTGGCATTAATTTTTTGGGCGTATCCCTTTCTTTAGATTAAAACATAATCTGCTTTACAGCAACATAATTTGGTTTAATCATTACAGCTTGGTTGTTTGACAGTAAAAGAGACGCATAGAAATATGGTTTGTTGTAGTTTTTTTTTTATTTACGTGTTCAGTTGTTCATCCGTAAAATACTTCAGTGTACTCAGTACTTTTAGGGCGGTAGCTCAGAGACAGGAGAGTTAACCAGGCATATCTCATAAGTAGGGCTAGGAATATTTCGCGAGTTCAACTACCAACATGCTAGAATCCGTTATCATGTGGATATCGAAGCCCTACTATTTATCCATTACCAGTTACTCATTCAGACAGCAGACAATGAACGAATAGACGGGGCTTGAGTATGCATAGGACATTGGATTATAGCATGCAGGTAACTGAATTCGCGAATTGTTCCTAGCCCTACTCATAAGTGCAGATAATGGTATATCGCGAAAATTTGTGCCAACATACCCTTGAAAACACTGTGGTTCCTTGCAACAAGAATGATTGGGTGATATACGTCGGACACAACGTAGCTGTCTGCAAACCAATAACAGGCATCAAATGTTACAATAGCGGGATTCTTATTGGCTCAGTCAAATAGGGCAACAGATCCACGTACAAGCTAAAGCCAGTCATCTACTGATTAGTGTTTTATTTTGGCTACATGCCTTAAATGTAACAACTGTTAAGTGCGGGTCACTTTCCCTAACGTCCTTTGACTCATCTGAAACTCCCTGTTGTGCACTGAGCCTATAATATAGCATCAACTAAATGTAGTTACGTTATGTCATGGCTAGAGACATGAAAAATTCGGTTTTTTCATTTGGTCCCAAGCTATAATTCCAGCAACTGTTAGTTCGTGCCTGTTTCGCAATTTACCCGTGACTTATTTGACACTTGCTGGAAGTCGCTTAGCCAATAGTACAGAAGCAAGTAAATGCAGGCCCATAGCACTGTATAGAGCAGCCAGTGAGCAGATAATGTCTGCTTGAATACACACATGTTCTTAAAAGCTAGTCTACAGGTCAGTGAATCCTCGAATTTTCCCGTTGTCTAGTCATGGTGCAGTCAATGAGAAGCTTTTGTCTGCTTGTCGAAACTACACATGCCTGCTCTCTGTTAGTAACCTAGTGAACTATGTGTACAGATCCTTTTCAATTTGGGAGGCCCACAACGTGATTTTTTCACGATATTAAGGTATGTGGTCAATTTACCCTATAGACGGTTAGGGATGAAGAAATCAGTTTCCTTTCAGATAATATTTCCCGCCGCTGTTTGCTACAAACAGAGCCCTCTAAGTTACAATCAAAGTGAGTATACGGTATTCAAAAGTTAACTTCTTCTGTCATAATGAAAATAATATCGTGTATTATTCCAAACAACACGGTCTCCAAAAGTTGTCTATCGCGAACTGCATTTAATTATGTTGTTGTGGTGTGGTTGCAGGTTCGTGCAGGTGGAGACGGCGTACTTATGGATGTGGTGGCAGCAGCAGGGTCCAGACACTAGACGAGCCTACAAACAACTGGTCCAGGGAGGACAGTTGCACATCGCAGGGGGAGGCTGGAGTATGAGCGACGAGGCTACCACCAGCTACATATCCATCATCAACAACTTCAGCTGGGGCTTCAGGTGAAGCTCCTCACCTTGCTTTGTAAGGCACCTGTACCGAATATGGCCCACTTAAAGTTCAACAATTATGTGCGCCTAAGTTATTAATTACATATATTACTAATATAACACATGGATGATGTAAGACAGATATTTATGGATGGTATATGTTCGTATTGGAGACCAGTGTGTATCGATCCCACACAGATCTCGGCATTACCACACAATGACGACTAGTGAGTCATATTGGGAACTGGGCCATAATCGGAACAGGTACCTTACTTACAAGCACTGATTTTTGGTTAAAAGTATTTTGTCAACAAATTGTTTCAAAGCCTTACGTGCTCATCTGCAACTCTGACTCATGGCCAGTGATTGCATGTTTTTAAATCTAACGTGTCTTGATGTCCCAGCATCAAATCACAGACGTGTGGTGTCGCAGTAACCTTATTCTCACTGGATCAGTCAAATTAGTGACTCATGTGCACCAGGACACGCTGCCAATATACATGAAACACAGTTGAAGATATATCAATAAAGCATTGAAACAAGTTGGTAAAAATTTATTTTCGCCACAAATCAGTGGCTTTCTATAAAGTTACACTATGACCAACTGAAGGGGGATAAATTCTTACCATTCTGGATAGATTTATCTGTTTTCTCAGGATAACTTATATTTCAGTTGATGTTTTTTAACATGTTTTGCACGAAATGACATTGATAAAAGCTTCAGAGATTTTCTGAAACTGTTCCCTTCTCAATATCTTAATAAAACTGTTACAGTAAGGTACACCACGTCTTATGAATTCCAAAACGAAGTATTGGCAAACCAGAAACGTTAGTGACTCAAATACACGGATAAGAAAATAAGACCGTCTGATGTGCGCTATATTACAACCGAGTAAATAGTCCTCCCCTGCTTTGAAGGTCCTGATTTCCCTTTAGTTCCACCAGCCCAGATGTGGTGAGCACCAACGGCAAAACTTGGATGTGTTCCAAAAGAAGTAGTGATTAGTGGTGACTGCACAACAGGACAGGTACTTCTGCAACCAGTAATACACAACAAGTGAGCAACGAATTACAAGAAAACACAGTAATAGGAATATATTGTACTGGTAAATACCTTCAGTTATGTTAACTCTATAGTGACGAGATTCTACAGATGTATCTAACATAGCTTCCCTTGAAACGCGACCACGCTTTGACACTAGTGAGCAAGTTGTTTAAACGCTTAGTCCCTGCTGAATATCAGTGTATTGGAACAACTTTAGTTTACTAGAATCATGGCAAAAGAAAAAAATTCTTGGGAGGGTTGGAAATAGGAGTACAGGATTCATCCACCCTCAGTTTCCTTCCCAGGCCTAAATTAATTTTCCTTGCAGAGTGAAGATTGTGCAGTGGCAAGTCACTGTATTGCCATCCGTAAAATCCTTGTTCATAAAGCATACTGTTATCAAATGGAATGCGTCAATCTATTTGATTGACAGTTTTTCAAGTGTTGATAAGTAAACACACATCTACAAGTTATTTCCGCCATAAAGGCGCTACCTACCTTGGAAGCCTGGCGTGAGTAAGGATAGGTATAAGCATGTTTGATAAATATTCGGTGGGCCCCAGTCGCTTTTCAGAATATTGCTTCCAGACGAAAACTATTTCCTGCGTCGGGACGAGAAAATTGTTGCTACAAGAATACAAGCATGAGCGAAAATATGAGTAGGTGTTTACGAATGTTTTCTTTTTAATCAGCATACTTAAATACTTATTTGTTTATATTTTTCAGGCTCTTGAGTAATCATTCAAAGAGATCCTGTGAGCCATACAGGTAAAAACAAAGGAGCCAGTGTTTGAATGAATGTAGGTTCAAAAGGTACAAAGTCCCGCCTAATTTACTATATAACATACAATTCCCTAACCTTGCTCTTGCCAGGGAAACAACATTAGTTCGAAAATACATGGATAGGATTTTAAGGTGCTAACTGAAGCCAGATACGACTAGCGCTTTAGTCAGCATGTAAAAAAAGATGAGATATGATAAAATGAGGATGAAGTTGGAGAACCAGAATATCTCATGATAAAACCCACGGTATGACAGTACAGTGTCCGTCACATTTGTCTTGTGGGAATCTCTACACGAAGAATTCCCCTGCAGTCTCCAGGACCAGCAGAGAGGAAATGTAGTGGTAGAGGCAATCCTGTAGCTTCTGTCTGCCATGACCACGAGATTCCTTGGTGTAGTAGAGGGCGGACCACGCATCCCCCACCAATACTCTAGGTTTTGATTTCCTGTGTGATCACTCCTAATTTTCCAAAATGGGGAATGTGACAAACAGTTATCATTGGGTTGTTCTTGTTCCCATGTTTTTTATTCAGTACATTCTCGATAATACCCTCATTTTACCCTCACCAATGCTCAAGTCCCATATATTAAGTGGTGACCAAATCTCTCCCCCGTAATCATCTCTCTGTGAACTAGACTTTTGAGATACTACCTACATACACTTTAACGAAAATGAGGTGTATGCGCATAAATGCGCAGTGCACGTGTGCTAGAAATTGTGGAGGAAAGGGTAATGGTGGGGGAAGAGTAATGGTGGGGGAAGAGTAATGGTGGGGGAAGAATAATGGTGAGCGAAGAGTAATAATGGCGGAAGAGTAATGGTGGAGGGAAGAGTAATGGTGGGGGAAGGGTAATAATGGGGGAAGAGTAATGGTGGGGGAAGAGTACTGATGGGGGAAGAGTAATGGTGGAGGAAGGGTAATGGTGGGGGAAGAGTAATGGTGGGGGAAGAGTAATGGTGGAGATGCTGGGTAACGGTGGAGGCACTGGGTAATGTCGCAGGCGGCTGAACGACAGCTTCGGGCCTTGTGGTGTGCCGCGGGTCGGCTGGCAGATCGACACGTTCGGCCATTCACGGGAGACGGCCGCCATTATGGCGCTCATGGGCTTCGATGGCACCGTTATCAACCGCATCGACTATCAGGACAAGTCTTCTCGCCAGTACGCTCACAGCATGGACTTCCTCTGGAAGGCGAGCAGCAACCTTGGTAACTAGCTCTCCTCTCAGCAACCAAGGGCTAGGTACTCTGTCATATTTTAGGGTTAGTGTGAGTCGTGTTAAGTTTAATGACTAGCAGGTGATTAACCACTGGTAACTTTACCAAGAAAAAAATATACTTTGATATTTATTGTAGATGCTTGGTTCTGTTGAAAAAGTTGTGGTAAACATCCAAGTAATAAAACTGTTATGGATTCAATAATTTATGTGGATGCAACATACCAGCTTGTTGGACATGTAGTAATATTTCTGTTTTGCAAGTCCTTCTGTAATATGTACAAAATGAAAACAACTCAAGACAGATGGAACTTAATGAGACTTACGTCTAGGAAGATTTTGAAACATAGGATTACAATTCTTTAATATCTGCGCATATTGGGGCTACGGGATCTTTCGACATTTACTTTAAAGTACAGAAGTCTATATATAAGATGACATTTCTAAAGTGTAGAGTTGCAAATTTTCTAACCTGTGTCTCATGTAATTTCACATAATAAGCTAACATCGAATATTTACTCTTTAATATAAGAACCAAACAATATAATTAAAAAACAGATGCTGCAAAGTATTACTACAAATATTTACTAAGATACTTTTAGCCTTGTGTCAGGATAGGTACAATTGAAATATATTCTCTTATACTATTTGTTGAACACGAAAAGTACACACACCAAACGTCTCGATGGTTACGTACAGAACTAAATGTTGTCCTTCAATGTTATTTAAAATACTTTGTGAAGTAGTCTATGCCGTATAAATCGGCGAGGTTAAAAATGCACCAATAAGAAAGGAATACAATTCAAAATAATTGAGTTAAAATTACATTCAATGCAGAGGTCTCGAAAACTATGTTTGTTTTGTCTATGTTCCCAGCCTTTACTGAAACATGAACTTATTGACGAGACAATAATTTAACTTTCAGTGCCAGGTTGTATAGTAATTTCAAAAATTAAATTATTATAAAAACATATACATGCATATAGGATTTGAGAATATGTCAAAGAAATAATTTTAAATACAATTATCTCACATTTAATAAGTAAAAAAAGTTAGCAGTGTGTAAGTGCTACAAAACGATTTTGCGGTGCCAGAAATGGTCCTCTTTGAAATAAAAATAATAATATTTAATAATTAAACTTACAAGTTTTATTAAGTTCCTTGCTGTAAGTACTTATGGCGTTCAGGTGATAATTTATAATATATCGTGTTTTTCTGAAATTTTTCTACTTTAGGAACTCTAAATACGGTTGAAATAGATACGTTCAGAAATATATTTAATATAATTGCCAACCAATTGTTATACAAGGCATATTACATTAAAAAGTAAAAAAAATTGGTTACAGGATACTACATTTAGAATTTATCAGACCTGTAGAAGTTGCTCACATCCCCTCAACAACCAGAAAAGAGCTGATGATCGTGAAACGGCAGAATAATTTTCTTGAATCATAGCTAAGAACACTCTCAATCAAGTCACCTTTCCAACATAAAAAAACTAAATCAAAATCTGATCATCCATTTAGGAGCTACGATGCCACGTCACACTGATACACACATTTATCTAACAACATCCCTCCTTTTGAGTCGGGGGTTAAAAACAGGAACTTGAGCTTCAAAAATTTTTTTACGCTCGTAGGTGTATATTATTCTTTGAGAAACTAGAATAAACAAATAATCCTGAAGTGGTCCTAATTTACTAACTAGGGACGTTCCTTAAGGGAGAGTGTTAGACATTTTAATTGTCATTTCAGTTTTTGAGCCATAACATTTATTCAAATTATATTCGCAACATTTTCTCTTCGACAAAGCATAGGACATATTCTTGGAAAACTGATTGACATAAATAAAAATGAAATATTTCATTTATTTCTCATGCAGAATCTTTGCAAGAGAATTATACGTTAACTTTCAAGAATTTCCTTGCAATGATTCTGCATGTCAAATTAATGAAGTATTCCATTATTGTTTATGTCAAACACTTTGTCGAAGAGGAAATTCCGCTAATACAATTAGAATAAATTTTTGGCTCAAAAACTTAAACTAAAATAAAATTATCTAACAATCCCCCTTAAGGGTTCTAATTATCAACCTTCAGATACGGGCTGAAAATGGGGACTCAGAGTAAAAACTAACTACTTTTCAATAGACAAAAATGTATTCTAAGGAAAATTACTAGATCAATACTATTATATGAGAATCGTTCCATTTAAGAATGCTATTTTTTCCAAAGCGTTTATTTATTTGGAAGTTGACGGCTTCAGGAGGGACACCTGGCTTAATTAGGCGAGGGTGATATCGCGGGAGTTCGCCATTGTGTTCCCCAGGGACGAGCGTGAAGATACAAACACAAACCCCAATCTTGAACACGGGGAGGTAATAATAAATGTATCTCCCCCTCCGCCGGGAACCTAACCCGGGACCCTTTGCCTACCGATCAGGAGATCTAACCACTGGTAAGACTGTAATTATAATACTTAAATTTAAAATTGTGGCTATGTTGTCAACTGATTATCGCTAGTTGTCACCAAGTCCACCAGAAGCGCTGCGTGGATGGCGCTCAATTCAAATATATACCACCTATCAAGGTTCAAATGTTAAAACACAGTTAGAGTTCACAAATGTTATTTACAAATCACTACAGTGCCACTATCGCAATTGGCCCGTGACATATTTGACACTTCCTGTAAGTAGCTTAGCCAATAGTACAGAAGCAACTAAATGCAGGCTCATATCACTGCGTCATCGAGCAGCCAGTGAGCAGATAATGTCTGCTTGAATACACACATGTTCTTGGAGGCTAGCCTACACGTCAATCAACCTGCGAATTTTTCCCGTCTCTAATTACTGTGTTTGGGATATGTATCTTAAAAATTGATACTTTCAGAAGTATTTAATTTTAAGCTCTATTCCTAATTTAAGAGAGCGTGGTAGATAAATAAACGCTGAAAACACCAATTGTTTTCTACGCTTTTTTCGAAGCCAATGTAGATAAAATACTCAATGACAATCCTAGACAATGGTATTTGCCAACTTTATGAGTAAATATGTATCCAGAATTATTAATTCGTTACGCGTGATCTCTTGTGCCGCAGTTAAATGCACGAGGTTCCGGCGTCAGAGATTGTGCCTCAGAAGTTCGTAACACTGGAAACAATTTAGTTTAAATCGTTGGCTAAAACTATTGTCTAGGATTGCTATTGTTCAATTTCCGCAAGTTGGCTTCAAGAAATTTACAGTTATATATTACTGCTTTCACCGTTGAATTATGTACCACGCCTTCTTAAAGTACAAGCCAGGCAGGCAGTGCGTGAAGTATTTATTGCAGGTAGCGGTGATTTGAGATGAGAGAGAACGGAATATACGAGGGTTCTAGTAACGGGAGTGCTCCGAGAAAACCAAATGGCAACGTCCGCCATGCTTCCTACGAGTGAAGTTAGGGATCTACCCCGCTGGGAATGTGACCTGGACGTGCGTGTTGGGAGGCGAGTGGACTAACCACTGGTTGTGATGACTGTTACAGACGGATCAGCTGAGTTGTTCACGACAACGTTGTTCGACCACTATAACCCGCCTCCACTGTGTTGCTGGGACGTGCTCTGCTCCGATCCTGACATCAGCGATTGGAACACCGAGACTATAGTACGAACATGATTCTCTTAGCCGTGTCTAAGGCACGGTCGTAGAATAACAGGTCTGGACACTCGCCTATCTAACAATGTATTTTGCTTGACTCCTTGTTGTTTGGCTGTAGTTCGTCAAGTTACCGAGAATGTTGTACTTTTTGGCGCTGTTTTCCGGGCGGTCGGACTCAAACTCCGCCCAATTTTTTTTCATTGTTAACATTACAAAGTAAATAAAGATTGCTGGAGCATTTTCTTAAATTTGTGAGCGAAGGAAGTATTTCATAAATTGATAAAAAATACGCTTTGATAAAATGTATATCTTAGTGGAAAGGAAGTGGGCGGAGTTTAGTCCGACCGCCCTAACATCAGCGCCAATAAAACACAATATTCTCGGTAACTTGGTGAACTACAGCCAAACAACAAGTGAGTCAAGTTTCCAGGCGAGTGTCCAGACCTGTTCTTCTACGGCCGTGGTCTAAGGTTAATTCTACTACAGGTTAGAAAGGAAATGTGTTTTACAAAGGGAGAGTTTGGCACAGGGAACATTTCTGCCGCTAGTTTCACTGCTATCGCATATGGACCAGAAGAATACGAAACTGTAGTTAAATTAATTTTAAATAGGCTTGGAAATGACAGAAGTCATTTAACTTAATTTTAAAGTGAAAATAAACCAATTTTGCGTTTTAGATTATCAACTTAATGTAACTTAAAATTCAGGAAATCTCTGTGATTGGTCAGTTTGCAACCATTAGCGACACTAGCGCTCAATTTTCCCTGTGCCAAACTTTTAAAATTGATCTTTCTAACCTGTAGTAGGATTAACCTTAGCCATGTTAAGGCGGAGTTACAATAATCCGCCATCCGTCCATCGTTATTCCTTCCATATGAAATGCTACCAATATATGAACAGAAAACTTCTTTGGGACGTAAAAAATTTACCCTCAACAGTTTACTTATTTTTACGAATTTATACATTAATCTCTGGCTGCTAATAAGTTCAACCACTGTTTTTGATCAAACATAAATTTTGCGAGCATAATATTTACTAATGAATTTATTTACATTTTAATTAGAGTAGGCCTAATCATTATGTAAATAAAATAATTTATCTTAATATTTTAATGTTTTCCGTTTGGCAAAATTATATCAATCGTATTTTAAAGTCATGAATTTGCTGTACTAAGCAAGGAAAATATAAAATAAAACGAACCTCACAGCCTTCTTATTAAAATGAAATCGTTCAAACAATCGCCGCCATCTTTAGAAGGCTGTGCTTTCAACCGTCGTCCGTCAAAAGTTAAAGCTTGCCAAGCTTTCAACGGACGGACGGATGGAAATATTGGATGCTTCTGATTGGCTGAAGGTCACGTGACTGACGGACGGACTGTCGACTGACGGTCGAGACGGTCTATTGTAATTCCGGCATTAAGGGGGAAGTTTCCTTAAAATCGTGATTTTAGATAAATTTCTTCATAACATAAGTGACATGTTTTTTTAGATTAAAGCTAAATAGGCAATAGAGAATGTGTTAACAGTTACTTTAAGATAACATTTGTTTTCTTATCTTTGCTGTTCTGACCTGTGTAATCGTAATTGGTGATAAACTAATTATACACTGATTTCAGTCTCACATAAGTAAATACAGATAACAATCACGTCACTTGAGACTAAAAAAATTCTCTTAAGTAATGCTGTATGTCACTCCGTTCTGAATTTCAAAATAAAAATTATGAAAATCCATTACAAGAAACAATCATCAAGTCGATAAATCTAGCAGTCTACCTCCTTAACGCCAGGTAGTTTTATTTTCACACTGGTGCAAAGAAATAGTTGAGTAGTAATAAAATACTTTTTTTTTAAATCGCGACTGTGTGCAGTCATACGACGGACGAATGAACGTATTTTTTTATAATGCACAGTTTATTATTTTTTTCGTTGCGAAATAAAAGATAATTTGGATACAAAGATTTACAAAATGAAGTGTTTGTTGTCACGAAATATTAAAATACAAATTCGTATATTTTAGTATGGACACCCGATTTTCGCAAGAAGGTTTTTGCACTGGCCTTTATCAGAGCCTTGTGTTCACATTTGTAGCTCTGTTTCAAGGTCAACGATTGGATGTTTTTTCAACGCTCACGTGCTCGGGGTTCTACTAGCATATCACAGATCTGTGAATTCGCTGTAACCATATTCTGATTGGCAGAGTCGAATAATAGAAGTATCTTCACAAACACACGTTTCCAATAACATTTAAGTAGTGTTGCAGATGTACGGCAAAGGATGGTGCAAATTTTTCTTCCCAGCAAAAAAAAACGGGTGTCTTTGTATAGGCCTACAGGATTTCCCCTCGAAAGGTTCTAATAATATTACAGAGGGTGTAGCATGCATCAAAACAATACGTATCTATCATACACACATAGGTCGTAAACGTAATATCTTCCGTAAATTCACGGAAATATTTGCAGAAAAGTTCTGTAATTGTACGGAAGTGGCTTTCTTATATTTTTGTTTACGTTTGTCCGTATTGCCAGTTTACAGTTGATTGACCTAACGTTCCATAAATACATGGAAATATGTTTCTACAGTTGTAAAGAATATTTTATTGCGTTTCTTTAAAAAATGCAGGTATTAATGATCACGATACATATATTAGGTAAAGGCACCGTATATGAGACCCAGTTCGTAATGAGGTCATAACATATCAGACGGTAGACTTAAATGTACTTTGAACCTACACACTATCTCTCTAAATAGTTTACTTAAAAGTGCAATACATGTAATTGATATCTAAAGTAAGATAGTTATTTACTGTACAATAAAACAAAACACTGCAACTTACCAGTACTGAGTGCCCAATGATAGCAGCCTGTGCACTGTATCCAGTGTTCGCTGTGCTTGCCATATGAAAATACACATCCACAGAAGAGACAGTTATCTGGCGCTATGTTAAACCCATCTTCTGACTCGTAGCTGCATGAGATGCCCACTAATATTATTTTACAACTACAGTAATTTTGGTGCACTAGGCAAAGGTTCTTATTCCAACAATGTGTCGATTGCACGTAGCCACATCCACATTAATATCGTGTTTCCCCCATAGTTCCTGCTTGTACAGCTTTTGCTGCTAGGATTATCTGCTACTCGACCCATTTCTTCGTTTTCGGATTTCAGCCACGATCCATCTACACATTAAGTACTGTATTTAAAGATGAACGTTACTTATACTCGCAATAAATACTGTGAGATGTAACAAAATTTACTCTGTTCATTAACTATAAATCATGTAATTTTATTATATTTTTTTAAAATAGAGTTCATAATAATAGTCAGTCACATATTTTATAGAAAACTGTTCAGTCACTAAAATATGTATTGTAACAATACGATGATTAGAACATACTTTGATGTCCCAACAATGAACACTTTAAGGAGCTCCAAGTATGAGACTATTTTCCTAATATGAGACCATATCTCATAATAGGCAACCTTGTGGGTCTCATAATTGGAGCTATCATTCACAATCACAAACCACAGTACTGTGGGTAAATAAAATACGCAGTGCAAACACATTAATACGGCTTGAATAGCCCACCTATCTGGCAATCGGCGTGTGTGTGTGTATTAATAATTAATTATCCTTGCCTTAAATTTGTGGTAAGTCGTTACAGTTGGCTTGGCACAGAACTCACGAAGTAGTAGAACACAACATACGTGCTCACACGTGACTGAACAGCCGCTGGCTAATGTCGATACACATGTCAAGAACTATTCTCGACATCGAAGTGGCGTATTCGTCGCTAGAGTTCTGCAGCTACCTGACCATATAGCACGGAGTCTCACATTAGGAGAGGGATTCATATTCGGAGATTTTACCATATGTGTGTGTGTGTGTGCGTGTGTGTCAAAATAAGGTAGTGATGATTAGATGATATTATAAGTTTATTTTTAAATAATAATATCTAAATCATTGTAAAAGTACCAGACATGGCTTTAATACCTCTTTCTATCTCTCTCACACCTCACACGCGAAAACAAAGTGGGGTCGTCGCAGTGGCCGAGTGGTCAAACCATTCGCCTTCCTCTGAGGTAATCCGGATTCTATTCCTGGCGAGGTCGGTCCCCAGATGTTCACATTATCACGCCGCTGATCAGCGGGTTTTCTCGGGGATCTCTCGCTTCGGTGCCTCTCCATACTCACATCATATCTCCTCACACGGGCGCTTAAGACCATGATACATAATTCCTAAAGCTTTTACGATAGTTATTTTTAAAATCCTAAATGGCAGATATCGAAAAATTGTTGCACAGTTTTCTTTAAAATAGTGTATACTATGTTTACTAATTTTTTCATGACAAAATACACAATAGTTTCAGCTAATTATGCAATTAAGGAAGTTGTCATTATTGATCTACTTAGCGACACCTATATAATTGTTTGCCTTGTTAAAATCAGAACACACGAGGCTTCGCTCTTTAGTTTAACAGTGGTTACGAAAATATTTTTTTTAACGCAAATTAATGCATTTATCAAGGTTTGTATCTGAATTTTTCTGTTTCAATACAACGAAAAGATTTTTAGATTTTTGCCCCTGAAATAGCACATATTTTGTTGTCAAAATATGCCAAAATGAAGCAAAATATTTTTTTTTGCTAGCAAACGGTACATTAATAAAAAAAACGCTCTGACAAAATTGTGTATCATATGACTGTACAGTCTCAAATTTTTTCAACGCATTTGGTTCAAAAATATTTAAGTTATTTGCAGTTGTTTGAAATAAACGAAAGATCATGGTCTTAAAAACAATTCCTAACAAAACTGTGCAAAAGTTTTTCTACGTCTGCTCTCGTTTGGAAATGAAAAATGATAATCGTGGGGGACGTAGGAATGATTGTGCATGGCCTTAAGACGTAGATGTTGAGTGTTGACCAAACTCTCTCTCACACACACACATCGTCTTGTAACACTCATCTCACAAGATGCACTGTTGTTGTTTATGTCGCAGATGACATCGTTCATGGACTACGTGGAGGAACAAGCGAGCTACTTCTCCACCAACAACGTGATGGTGACCATGGGCAACGACTTCACCTACATGGATGCCACCCGCTACTACAACAACATCGACAAACTGATCGAGTGAGCAGCCTACTTATGTTATACGCTTGATCTCCCAGGTACACTTCTGCACGGCAAGCCAACAGTTTACAGACGCGGGGTAAAACTGCCAGTGTTACATAATGCTCACAATTCGAATTATAGATGACCGATTATCGCAAATGTAAAAATTAAATAAATTGTATGAGAGTGCAGCAGAGGGGTGATGCATTTAGGGGAGGGGGTTGAGGAGGGGTCACTCTACTTTCAGAAACATCAGATAGGCCTAGACGATACGAGATTTGTTAGGAAGGCCTACTCATGATTTTTGCTAAAATATTTGTACACCAACATCACCAACTTGTTTTAATGCCTTTAGTCCAGTGAAATTAGTGTTTGACACATTTAGAATAAAAAGACGGGACCTTTTGGAATTCGTTCTAGCAGATGTCCTCATTAACCTCACGAAAATACCAAAAATTGCGGTTGCGGGTTTTCAGAAATTTTGAGGACATAGTTGGTCATTTGGGATTTTGCACTAGGGCTTAGTTTTTCCAGTGTAACTCAGAAACTATTAGTCCCAGACCGAAAAACATTTTTTTATTTTCTTCCTTGTATTATTGCTGTATAAAATGTTACTATCAGCTTCTTTCGCTGTTGGCGCAGTGACTAGATCACTCGCCTCCCACCCAGGCGATCCGAGTTCGAGTCCCGGCGGAGCCGGTCCACGAATTTTCCATGTGGGAATCGTTCCTGGTCGGCGGGTTTTCTCATGGACCTCCGGTTTCCCCTGCCCATGTCAGCCCTTACCAGCGCTTATGATCTAGATGTTACGTGCTGACCAAAATATCTTCACTACAAAATGAAAGGCGAATATTTCACATCCCTGCGGCAGGCTGGTGAACGCGCAGTATGAGGACGTGCACGTCATGTACTCGACACCGGACTGCTACGTGAAGGCGGTGCATGACTCGAACCCGCTGCTGACCACACACTCCGAGGACTTCTTCCCGTACGCCAGCAGCAAGGACGTCTACTGGACAGGTTACTACACGTCTCGTCCCACACTCAAGTACCTCGAGCGACTTGCCAGCAACTTCCTTCAGGTGTGTCCACTCTCTTCCTTAACTCATGTAGTGATTTTATAGTAAAATTCCGGACTGGCCTGAACTTTGAATGGATTCAACATAGAGCGAACCTAAAGTAAAACTGGACTGAAATGTGTTCCCAGTAAAATTTTATATCTGGATTGACATGTAAGCATGGACTAAATCTGTGTCTAGCGCACGGTCGCAGAAGAACAGGTCTGAACACTCACCTGGAAACTCAACCTATTGTTGTTTGGCTGCAGTTCACCAAGTTACCGAGAATGCTGTACGTCTTTGTCGCTGTAATCCGGGCGGTCGAGCTCAAACTCCGCCCACTTCCCTCCCACTAAGATAAACAATTGAACAAAAAAGAATTTTTTTTATAAAATTTTATGAAATACTTCCTTCGCTCACAGTCTTAAAGCATGGCTCCAGCGATCTTGATTTACTTTACAATGTTAACAGTGGAAAAAAGTGGGCGGAGTTTGAGTCCGACCGCCCTAATTGAAGCGCCAAAGATACGCAACATTCTCGGTAACTTGACGAACTACAGTCAAACAACAAGGGGGTCAAGCAAAATACATTGTTAGATAGGCGAGTGTCCAGACCTGTTCTTATACGACCGTGGTCTAGTGATATCTCTTTGCGAAACATTAAACTATGGAACAATTGACTGCCGAAAATGTTAGAGGCGAAGATTTGTTATAAGGTTATAAATATTTTAAGGTTACCAAAATCGTAGATTTGTAGGAAATTACAAAGTTGTGTAACTGTCCTAAAAACTTTATTACATAGGAAATCCTTGTAATTACAAGTCACTTTAAAGATTTGTACACTTAAAAAAGTTATTAAAACTACAAAGAAATAACCTGTAATTTTTACAAAAAAAGTTATAAGTGTAAGATAAGGTTTTAGGAGTGTGAGGTAGATAAATAAACACTAAAAACACCAGTTGAAATCTAAACGTTTTGAAAGCCGATATGGAAAAAATACAAAAAACTACAGTCCTAGATAATATGTGGCAACTTTAAGAGTTAGTCGACCGTAGTTTTTTTTTTTTTTTTTTTTTTTTTTTTTACGTTTGAGGCACGGAAACGGGGAAGGCGGTAAGTCGAATATAACATGTCGGTGAAACACCTCATCGTCTCTAGGCGCACAGTAGTAAACTAGCGTGCAGTGTTTACGTAGTAACTGTTTCTCAACGAGACTTCAAGTGATGACCCTATAATTTTATTTGTGGAAAGTTTGTGGTAAAGTTCAATGTAGATTTCTATGATTTTGTTTTACGATTACGGTTGATATTTTCTCGGCTACAGGAACGCGAAGAAATTATTTTTAACACTTTTGAGGAGCTTGATAATAATGTTTTTAATTATCGGACTGCATTTTTAAAATCATAAGGACTTTATTTGAAGTGTGTTTTCTTTTCGTAGATAAACGCATTAGAAACATTGTCAGTAACTATACATGAAAAACGACTATACATACCTCGCTACAGCACGTCTCACGCGCCAGGTCCACTATCTCTTAACGGACAAATAACAATAATGATGCGTTCCTTAAACGTAATGTGCTACTCAACAATTGAATGTACGTCATTTCGGGGTCAGAAATTGTTCTTCTGAAATACGTTACTCGAGACAAATGTTTGCTCAGAAACTTGTTAACGATTTTCCAAGTGGAGAAAAATTCATTGTTTTTTATTTATATGAAATAAAGTTAGTTTTGTTGACGTTATTTTGAAGTGAATTTCCTCTTACAAAAAAATTAACTCAGTCTATTTTCCCATAGTGACATTTCAAAGTAAAAATCTGCACGTATTTACTTCATGCACATCGCGAGAACCGTCAAACATAATTCAATGAAATAATTTCACATAGAAGCTACACGCCGAGGGCTAGAGCTAGAATTATGTATAAACACATTAAAAAATTATTTACATACTTCAAGCCGTAGCCCGCGACAAATAGCTTTAATATGGATAGTTTCATGTCATTATGTTTACTGGTTTTCGCGGTGTGCATGAAATAGAACATACAATTTTGACTTTGAAATGCCACTATACGAAAACTGGCTGAGCAAATTATTTTTAAATGAAAATGTAGTCTTCTCCCTAGTAAATTCTACAAAACTAACACTATAATAACCATAAATGTATGACTCCTGCCCACTTTAACGCCATTAAAACCTATTGTCTAAAATTACTCGATTTTGATATTTGTAAACTGGCTTCGAGAAACGCACAGTGTTAAACTGGATGATACCACACGCTTAAACTGTGTTGCTGTGTGCCAGGGTGTTCGTAAATACGGATTTTTTTACGAAACTATTCCACATATGCCCATGGTGCAAATGTTCAACAGAAAGGTATTGTCAACGCATCACGTCAATTAAAAAAATCATTTCGGAGCCCCTAAAAATGGATCAAAAAGCTTTTTCAAACTGTTTTACAGGATGTTACTGAACAACACCGACTAACTCCGGCAGGAGATTCCTTATGAAAAAAACAATCAGAAATTATTCTTTGCATTTTTCACCTAAACTTAATATTAAGGAAGTAATGAGAGTCTGATTATCAAAATTTATAATCGTATTTTCCCAAATTATTGGAAACTAAATAACATAAAAACAATATTTCAATCACTTCTAAATGCTGTTGGGACCTCCAAACCACCAGCAAATACAACTTGATACCTTCCACCCTTATGAAAATAATAGGGGTGGCTACCCTATAACTGCATACAACTATTTTACCATCAGGATTTTCGAACGTTTGAAGATGGTTTATTGAAAAATGAGACGTGTGTAACAAAAAAGGTCCTCTTGTTGCAACTGTCCAGGACATACCGTTTATGCTCAAAACACATCTGAATATTCGCGCAGACATGCAGAGCCTAGAGAATAGGCAAACTTGCGAATATCCATGTGATGTGTGCAGTGTACAGACGATGGTGGACATTCACTGTAAACAAGTACAATATTGTTAAAGCCGCAGATCAGTTTGTTGCTAGCATTCTGTGTACATATCGTAGCAGTTCTGAACGAAAATGGTAGAAGGGCTGAAAATATTGTTTTTTATGTTATTTAGTTTCCGATAATTTGGGGAAATACGATTATAAATTTTGATATTCAGAGTATCATTAATCCCTTAATATTAAGTTTAGGCGAAAAATGCAAATACTAATTTCTGCTTGTTTTTTTCATAAGGAATCACCTGCCGGAGTTAGTCGGTGTTGTTCAGTAACATCCTGTATATAGAAAGCTGTTCACGGGATTCGCGTGAAACTAGTCTAGAAACATGCAATGGGCTTTGCTTAAATAATTTCAATGTAGACATCACTGAAAGTGTCAGTCAGGCAGTGATCTACGTGATATCACTGTACGCCGTTTCAGTGTCTTACGGTAGAGGCGATACCGCACCAGATGAGCCGGTGAACATCGCCCTTGTAGCCGTGCCTCACTCACACTAACACACAACCATTAGGCGGGTGACTTAAGAGGGCGTGGCAGATAAATAAGCGCTGAGTTCTACAACTGAGATCTACATTTATTGAAAGTCAATATAGAAGAACTAGTAAACAGCAATCTTTGATAATAATATTTGCCAACCTTATAAGCAAACATTTACCCGGAATGATTTATTTGTTAAGCGTGATATCTTGCGCCGCAATGAATGTACGATATTCCGGCGTCAGAGATTGTTCTTCAAATATACGTTACGGGAGAAACATTTTTGCTCAGTAAGTCGGCAGGAACAATTGTCTGGGATTGCTGTTTTGTTTATTTTTACAAGTTGACTTCGAAAAACCTACAATTCTTAACTCATGTTTTTAGCTCAGAATTATGTACCACACACTCTTAAGGCATGGTTACTTTGCAGTGATTTCGAAAATATTTTTTTTATTGCTACCTAATACTCATATCGAAATTTCGCTCCACAGTTTTGACACTTATATGTTATAATTTGTAGCTGAATTTTTTCGTAGAAATCTACTAAACAGTTTTTAGATTTCATCACCCAAAGTACCAGGTTTTTTGTCGTGAAAATAAGCATAAATTAAGCAATATATATATATATATATATATATATATATATATATATATATATATTTTTTTTTTTTTTTTTGCTGACGATTAGTAGATTATTTTTAAATACGCATCCACAGTATTGTGCATCGTGTAACTGCACAATGACTCAAATTTTTTCAAAGCTCTTGGTTAAAAAAAAATATTTGAGTCATTGTCAGCAGTGTGAAAAAAAAAATCCAGGAACAAGCCCTTAAGAGTGCATGGTAGATAAATAAACGCTGAAAACCTCAATTGATTTCTACGTTTTTTTTCGAAGCCATTATGGATAAAATACTCAATGACAATCCTAGATAATGGTGTTTGCCAATTTTATGAGTAAATATTTATCCAGTATTACTAATTCGTTACGCGTGATCTCTTGCGCGGCAGTTAAATGCACGAGGTTCCGGCGTCAGAGATTGTGTCTCAGAAGTTCGTAACACTGGAAACAATTTTATATAAAACGTTGGCTAAAACTATTGTCTAGGATTGCTATTGTTTGATTTTCGTAAATTGGTTTCAAGAAACCTACTGTTATAGATTAATGCTTTTAGCGTTGAATTATGTACCTACCGCGCTGACTGATAGTTGATGTTGTCAGATATGCAAGCAACTGGGCGCTCTGAGCGGACTGAGGTCAGAGACGCTGGACGTCTTCAGAGAGGCGATGGCGGTCATACAGCATCACGACGCCATCTCTGGCACGGAGCGCAGGCGTGTAGCTGATGACTATGCACGCAAGCTTCTCGCTGCCGTCAACAGCGCGGCCACGTACGCGCAGCGCTGTCTCAAGTACGCCCTCTCTCTCTCTCTCTCTCTCTCTCTCTGTCTCTCTCTCTCTCTCTCTCTCTCTGTATCTGAACCGAGCGAGGTGGCGCAACGGTCACACACTGGACTCGCATGAGGAAGGACCTGGGTTCGATCCCGGGCTTTAGCCATCCAGATTTATGTTTTCCATGGTTTCCTGGACACTCGCCTATCTAACAATATATTTTACTTGACCCCCTTGTTGTTTGGCTGTAGTTCGTCAAGTCACCGAGAATGTCGTACTTTTTGGTGCTGTAATCCGGGCGGTCGGACTCAAACTCTGCCCACTTTTTCCATTGTTAGCATTATAAAGTAAATAAAAGATTTTTGGAGACATGATTTATAATTGTTAGCGAAGGAAGTATTTCATAAAAGGATAAAAAACAAGTTTTGATAAATTGTTTATCTTAGTGGGAGGGAAGTGGGCGGAGTTGGGCCCGACCACCCGGATTACAGAGCTAAAAATGTATAGCATTATCGGTAACTTGGTGAACTGCAGCCAGACAACAAGGGGGCAAGTTTCCAGGCGAGTGTCCAGACCTGTTCTACGGCCGTAACCCAGGTGAATGCTGGGATGGTTTCTCAACAAAGGCCATGGCCGACTCCTCTCCCAGCTGCAGCCATTGTACCAAGTTGTGTGTCGCTGTCTATAACGACCTTGTTGTCGACGAGATGAAAATCCCACTTACCAACCTACTTCTATCTCTCTGAACATGAGATAACTTTCTGTAAGGCTCCTGTCACAATTGGCAGTTGTTGTTAGTGTTATAGTTGTTGATGGGTGATTGCGAGTTTGGTCTTGTACAACAGACTGTTATATAACATAAAGTTATATGTTACAGGTGGCTGAAATAATTTAGGATGATTCATTTCTAGCCTATATTTCAGTGTTACACTTTGTGTTTGATGGTGTTAGAGATGAAGTGATGCCAAATAAAATATTCTTATGTTTATTTATTTATCTACGAAGTGTACGGCCATTGGCATGTTTACAGCAGATCGTGCGAACAAACACAACAACAACAAAAATTACATACTGCAGATATATGACGAAACGTAAGCCTGTAAGTTATTTTTTACTTATAACTATTAAGCTACACAAGGTGTCAGTAATTTGTATTTACGGTATATTTTTCATTTCAAAACAAAAAGTAATAATCTAAAGTTCAAAATTACGATAAACTTACAAGAAAACTGTTTTATTAATTTTAAGACATATTTATCATAAACGTGTCTCACGTACAAATAGGCATCAAACATCCGTAGTTTTGCTGCAATTTGATTGGTCGATTGTGCTTAATAGTTCAATATTTTGTGCGTTACTTTAACACCGTCTACAACTACCTCGCTGTCGACGAGACGTAAATCCCTCTCAACTGACCTCTAACTTATACGTGGAATAATAATAAATGTCACTAAATATTTGATACGGAACAACTTTTAGTGATACAAGCATTGAGACCTGAATAATTCGCTTTTTTGTTTTGCGGTACAGTCTTAGAACTGAGACAACTACTGTGAGTTCATGTCATTTTCGTAACTGTATCATGGCTCATTTGATATATTCTGGAGGGTCCTAAGTCAATAATTAAAAGGTAACTAAATGCAGGCCCAATCATGTGGTACCACTGTGTCAACGAGCAGCCAATGAGAAGATGTCTTCTTGAGTACACAGATTCTTGGAGGCTAGTCTGCAGGTCAGCGAACCTGCGAATTGTTTTGACCTCTACCCAAGTAGTACATGAAACTAACATTGTTAATCAGACTTATATTACAGTTTACTTGAAAACCTTTCCTGTGCTGACGCCAATGAACTAAACTCGATCATCTGTTGTTCGCACAACGACTACTTGTCTCGCTCAACAAACATTCCAGCAACCAGAGTTAATTGCTGTAACAGTAAACAGTTCATGTTTAACGTAGTTGTTTACTGCACTAAGCGTCTCACAACCAGGTTATTAGAGACAGTGGTACACAACTGTACACAACGACAGACACTTGCAGAATATTCGATTGATTGAAGAGATTTTTGTCAGCACTTAACCTCTAGGTATTCAGCGCTGGTGAGGGGTGACATGAGGCGAGTATGGAGCAGCGCCGGAATGTAAGGGCGGGAGAAACGGGAGATCCCAGAGAAAAACTACCAACCAGCAACATCATCCAGCACGATTCCCACATGCGAAAATCCGGGGACCGACCCCGCCGGGATTCGAACCCGGATCTCCTTGGTGGTGCTCTATTCCAATGAATATTCGACTTTGGACCAGTGCGTGTATAGGGTTTGTAGCATTGTTAAAGCACGATACGTGTTACCAACGGCGAAAACTGCAAACACTAGCGATTTTCACATTCTCATGTTTCTATAGTCTATTACTACGTTTAGGGTAAAACTTCAATCCAGATTGTACCTGAAGTGGAGTCAACTCGGAGTGAATGTGTAGTGAACATGGACTGACGAGCTGTGTTTATGGTAAATATTACAATCCAGATTGTATCTGAAGTGTAGTCAACTCGGAGTGAATGTGTAGTGAACATGGACTGACGAGCTGTGTTTATGGTAAATATTACAATCCAGATTGTACCTGAAGTGGAGTCAACTCGGAATGAATGTGTAGCGAACATGGACTGACGAGCTGTGTTTATGGTAAATATTACAATCCAGATTGTACCTGAAGTGGAGTCAACTCGGAATGAATGTGTAGCG